>CAUYRH010112390.1:0-30118 GCA_963574655.1 Perodicticus potto | reverse complement strand
ACAGTGATTTTAATTCATAACATACTGTGGTTATTAGATTAGCAGCTTGATCTCAAATGTTCAGATCATAATGCAGAAGACATTGCTAATAATAAGGATTTTGACTGGTACATTGACTTGGAACTTTACATGAAGTTGGTGTCATTTCAAAATGTGGCAGATGTTAATCTTATACCATACTTTGCATAAAACTGTAATAGAAATTTCATTTGAGATGTCAGTATATTATGTACTATGCATTACCGTGGTATAGATGTTGTGGATATATTTAAGTATTTGGTTACATGGTTTCACAATAAATTACAATACTGCAGGCTCTAGGACTGAATAGGAGGCTGACATGCATATGTTGTGTGAATGTTTTAGTTAATTGCCTAAAGTGAAATCCAAATACTTGTGTTGGATTTTTCTTTAGTCTTTTTTTTAACTTACATGATGCATGTTTTGTTTTGTTGAGTCTTTCAAGCCAACTCATTTTTCTAACATAGTTGAAGTTCTTTTAGTCCTGAAGAAATATAGAAACTGCTCTTTTATGGTTTTAGTGCTACCTGTATGTACACATATATAACAAAGTAAGTAGCAAAGAAGAATCCGTGGAATTTAAATGCGGTGTCATACTGATTAACTCCATAGTTCTGGTGGTGATGTCCACACACTGGAATGCAAGTGGAAGGTATGGAGTAGAAATATCCCTCCCCCTCATGCTGCTTATTGGCAATATTAGGAAGTTCTGCTTAGCAGTTCTCCATGTGTAGATTCCTTGGGAGGTCCAGAAAGTAATAATACAAAAACAAGCTTTTATTAATTTTTGTGAGGACATTTAAATTAGTTTAGATTTACCTGATTTATTTTAAAGGAAACCTCAACAGGGATTGAATTTTGAAATTAGGTTTTTTTATGAAAGAGGACCGAAAGGAAGTTTAGTATGTCATGGGCCTAACCTAAAAGGGTATTTATAAAATCAGTAGTACTGAACGATGATTTTTTTAAATGATAGTCATGTATTTTATTAATCATACCTGAAAGCTGCTTAACCATTAGGAGTTAGTATTTTTAAATGCTAGGAGTATTGGTGATTTCATCAAATGTTTGAATATTTATGTAACCACAGTCAAACAAATTAGTCTTTTTTTTATACTTGAGTAGTGAAGAAATAGTATAGGGGCTTATCTACTTATATCCAGCTCAGTCCCAAACACATAACTATGATTATACACGTACGGTCATGATTGAAGTTAAAAATGACGTGTACAAAATTCTCAGCCATTAAAAAAATCAGTTGTCATAAGCTTGGTAAGCTGCCCTTAGTCACATGGCAAAGTATATAGTAATACTTTGTAATTTTTCTGCCCACATTAAGTGTTATGCTTAGTGTTTTGAAATTAAAGAGCTTAAAAATTTCATCAAGTAAATTTTAGCTTATTCTATTTAAAATTGATCCTAATTTTTACACTGCTGCCATCCTAAATTCATACCTGTTTTGAAATCTTATTAAATCATCTATGAAATAGAAAATGGATAATATAACACTTCATTTAGTGCTTATAAAAAGATACTCTAGTTCTAACTGACTTTTCTAATTAAAAAAAAAAAATTCTTTGATATTTTTGGCTGCAAAAAGGGAACACAGTAGAAGTGTTTGGCCACAAGCTACCAAAAGCACACCAGATAAGTCTTAACGGAAATGCAAAATGAAATTGTGTATTTTCGTTTTCCAGTACAGTAAGTTGCTTGTTTTCCCAGTACTACTGGAAAGGATTTTGTAAACACCTGTGCTTTAATTTAGGGCAAGATCTTTTAGCATTATATTTTTGCTCTTTGTAACTTAGAAAGTTAGCTCTGAATCCAAAATGGATTTTGTTTTTCATAGGACATTTAAAAAGCCAACTTTAATTAAAATGACTGAGAAGGGTCATGCAAATAGTTTCATTGTATTGGATCTTGTAATGCCAGTATGTCAGATTTCAGAATGGCTTTTAGGAGACAGAAGTGCCTATTTCTGTTATTGGAGTCCTAATATTCCAGCCTTTTCGTATCTTTTGATTTTGATCTCCAGTAATTATCAGTGATGATTTTGGCAAGTTTATTTTGCTGAGATCTTGGGAGAGAGAAATCTTATATTATTAGAAATGAAAGTCTTTCCAGATTAGGGGGTATTAGAGGTAGTGTCTAGCCATTTTCAGTAACTAATGGTTGATGGGTATTGAGTGATTTTGCTCAAGTGTTCTCACAAAAAAACTATTAAAACAGTTGTACTTCAAAAAGTGGTTACTTGTACAATACCATAGTAGCCCCATGTTTTAATAGTCTGTATTAATCCTATTACTCTGAAAAGCTATTTTACTTGTTTGACGGATATTTCCATTTTAAACTAGATAAAAACCCAATGTTTACTTAGGTAAAGGCAGCTCATTGTGTGTTATGTTAGCTTAGTGTAATGCTAGCGTAGTTTTTTTCCAAAAGATCCACAAATGTGTATTTGCTTGCAGTCATTACCCATACATGAACTAAGTTAGGCTTCCTAAGACGTCTGGAAATAAACTCTTGGTTCCTTATTCCAGAAATAAAATGGATGTTTTCCTCCAGAATTTAT
Organism: Perodicticus potto; assembly: GCA_963574655.1. NCBI lineage: Eukaryota > Metazoa > Chordata > Mammalia > Primates > Lorisidae > Perodicticus > Perodicticus potto. Next base: position 27,525 of record CAUYRH010112390.1, on the reverse strand, counting down.
ACTTTTAGTAGAAAAACTTATGTTTGTTATTTTAGATTAAGATCTTAGACCATGGCACTATTGACATTTTGAACTGGATAATATTTTGTTATGGGGGGTGCTATTATATGCTTTGTAAGATAATTAGCTACATCTCTGGTTTCTGCCTACCACATATTCATAGTATCACCACCCCTTTCTGGTCATGACAACCAATGTTGTCTCTAGATAGTGCCAAATTACTCCCCTACCCTACTCCTGGACTGGCTTGGGGAAATTTCCCCAGTTGAGAAGGACCTTTTTGGAGAAAAATTTTTCTTGTTTCTAACAGCTAAAACCATTTGGCATTCTGTATTGGTATTTCTTCAGAGAAGATAAATGCATCTCATGTTTACACACACAAGAAGTTTTCAGATACTGTGCCTGTTTTTCAATCTTCCTAAATGTTATTTTCTTCGACCAATTAGAACTGTCACAATTTAGTTTTATTCTCTATATAATAATACCTACACTGATTTAAATGAATTGCCTTTCAGTAAATCCCCTAACAATCTGTTGTTTTCTTACTGTAAAATACTTTCTGCACACTTCATAGAAATAGGAATATAACGGGACACTGGGGCATGAGGCAGTTTGAGTGCTTTTAAATTTATGTACTAGGCACAAGTTGAGAAATAGCCAAAGTATTTTACTTGAATTCTACTAAGTGGATTTTTAAAATGATTAATTGTGAGTTGGGCATTTTGAGATACACCATCTCCCTGCTCTCTGCTCTCACCTCTCTCCTAAAATATAAAATAAAGTTACACTTTTATATTCTAAAAAATATTAACTTAGAGTCTCTAAATGAGAACAGTTTTCCATTAATTTATTTTCTTGAACCAATAACTTGTTTCCCAATATGGGTAATTTCTAGGTTAGCTGTGATATTTGAAGACTTGCCAAATAGTGATATTTTGTACAATTGAAAACAGCTGTTAAGCCGCCTGTAGCAGGTTTTTGCTACTTGTCTAGAATTAGTGATTAAAGACAAAATGCTCCTGTATGTGTTTTGATCCCCACATGGTGGCAGGAAAACTACCACAAATTGCCAGTTTGAAACAAGACCATTGAATGAGTAGTCTTTAAGCTTTCCAACCATGTCAGTCCCACTTGAGAGAATTGGCATGAGTAGAGATACTGATAACCTTCTATGTAATGTTACTGAAATATTAATGAGGCTGGTGGGTCAGGAGGTAGAGTAAGTCCACAATGGTCAGGTTTTTAAGCCTGAAATGTTGAACACTTAAACTGCATATTTAGAGGTTTTCTCTGTAGCTGAAAGTTATATTCATAGACTTCAAATATCTACATTTAAAAGATTTAGAAGTTAGAAATTCATTTCAACATGAGTTTTTTCTAAAATACAACGTAGCAGGATTAGGTGACCACATGTGGGAAACTCTCACAGACTTCACTCTGTCCACCTGGTTGGGCTGTTGTGAAGAGTAAGAGGGATGGATGGTTACAAAAATCCCAGAGCACAGTGAACATTCATGGAATATTCTTTAAATTTTTATTAACTGTCACCTAATACTTTAAAAATCAAGTGTTAATTTATTCACTCACTATTAGGCTCTTGCTAAATGTTTTCCATTTTCAATACTGAAGAACAGTAAGGTCATTGTAAATAAACTGCTAATGTGTTTTAGGTTTCCAGTAATAGTCTTCATTAAGTGTGTGTGGAACCTGGCTCACAAGAACCCTGCTGCCATCCTTACAGTTACAAGGAGAACAGGGAAGGCCAGACACTTAGTGACGTGCTGGTTTCCAGTGGCTGAGTTGAGATAGAAACCCACATTCTTGAACATGGCTGAGTTCTCCTTGCAGGTTGTGCTGCTCCTGCCTAAGGGAGCCTCTGCCCATTAAGGTTTCACTATGTTTCCCAAGGAAAAATAAATTACAACAGTATGAACTAGGCTTGCAAGATTAGTTATATATATATGCTAATATGTATACTATATATGTATATATCCTACAGACTTTACCTAGCAATGTAAAAGAAGAAGAGCAGACAAAGGAAGGTGTAAGTCCTCATTAATATTTGCCTGAGCTGGTCAATGCACAGTCCAAAGGGAGAACTAGTCTCTGAGGGAAGGACAAAGTATCTGGAGTGGACTGTCATCAAAAATTCACTGCCTGTAAAAAGTTTCTTCCCCCAAGGGTATGAGCTTCTCTTGCTACCTCAAGCAGAGACAGCACCAGATGTCTCCTGGTATTAATCTATTATAGAAAACAATTTTTTTTTCTGTCTGTATGATGAGAGAAACAGTGAAACAATGAGCTCAACAGTTTCCCAGTTGTCTTCCGCTTAATGGGCTACAATCAAACATCACACCCATTCCTCCTCAGCCTACCCTAATAAACAGTCCATTGTCCTCAGAGGCGAGTGCCTCTTCTTATTTCCTGGTGTTACTGGACAGCACCCTTCCTGATTCCAGAGTTGAAGGGTCTATAAAGGTCCAGAGGGGCCCAGGTGGGAAGGAACCTGGCAGAGGCTGCCTCTGTGTGTAATGCTGTGTCTTTCAGGTGCAGTTACCTGATGGCCAGGCTGCCCACTGTACCTTCTGGGGAGCTATACCTTGAGTTGTCAGGGGGCAACCTGGACTGAGCTGCCCCCTCAGGGGCTAGCCCAGCACCCAAGAGGAGCAGGTGCAGATTGCCTGGCCTTCAACACAGAGCTTTGTCCTGAATAAAACACCCAAAGAGTTCCCCATAGTCCCCCAAGGGGTTCTGCTAAGAAGCCCTGAGAGATTGCCAGCCCCCTGCTGTGCTTATAGTTTTGTTGGCAACTACTGACAGTGGAGGAGGCACTTGAGAAATGCTCATGAGTCTGGAAGTCAGAGGTGGGTCTGTCCACTGTGGCAGGGATAGATGAGAGAGTTGATCTCCTGGGCAAGTTGTGTGTGATTAAAGGCTTTTCTATAGAGAGGAGAATGTTCCAGTGGTTGCTGATTTTCCATCTGCCATACACAAGGCCAGACTTCTCCACCTAGTTAACTTTGTGGTGAGGTATGGGAAGAGTTCTGACATTTGTGTCTGTTGGGCTTCTCCCCTGGTAGGTAAGTCTGGTTGAGGACAGCCCAGGGGGAACAGGGTGGTTTTCACTCAAGTTTATAATTCATTGTATTTGTGAAACAATTGCTGTATTCAGATAAAGTTCAATGTTTTGAACTCTCCCCCTTTTATTCACTTAACTAGCTTTTCCTGGTGGGGCTGAGCATTATTCCAGGCATTAGTACCCTATTGCTGGACTACGGATTGTTTCTAATGTATCTGTTTTATCATATAAACAGCCTTAGGGTGGGCATCTTGTCCTCTTCTCTTCACCCTTTACCTGGCTATTTTCTGAGCATAAATTCCTGAAAGCTGAATTTCTTGGCCAGATGTGACAGTCCTAGGGTTGGACTATGGATTGTGGGATGTTCACATGCCCATTTCAGGGCAGTACTGTGTAGGGGCTGGGCTGGGGTCAGCAGCCCTTGACCCAGAGAAACCAGACCCTGCACTGGCCCTCAGGTTGTCTGAAGCTAGCCTGTTAGGGACACAGGCACAAAGACCTTCCTTCCCGTAGCATAACAGGTATAACAGAATGGAGAACCATGGCTGGGGGACCCAAGTGTAGGGCAGGGGAAGAGATGGTAAGGCAAAGAGAACAAGAACTTCAGGGTACCACGTCTGGAAGCCATATCACTGCTCACCTGTGTCCTGGAAATCCATGGTCCAGGAGGAAGAAGGGAGGAGAGCACTGGTACCAGCCCCCTGGGAGTTTCAAACCCTGGTGGTGCACAGAGTAGAGGGGATAGCCACCTTCCTACTTGACACAAGAGGACTGGGGGCCCCACAACCCCCAGCAGGATGGCTCCTACAGACTCAGGGTGGCTGCAGTGACCACGTTGCCTTGGGCTGATGCAAGTGATGCTGCTTCTCACTCATCCCAGGCAACACACAGAGCTCTAGGCCCATCCCAGCCCTGGCCTATGGCCTTTCCTGCAACCAGCAGAACCCAGAGACCTGGCAAGAAGGAGCCTAGGTGGCAGCTGGTCACAGTCAGAGGCACAGGCTTCCTGAGGACCCCCAGGGCATTGTGTTTCTCCTGTCTTTGAAAGGCAGCAGGCTTAGTTTTGAAAGTTTTAGAACCCTGACTTGGTCAACTACATCCTATCCATATTGGGGAAAATGGACTAGAGTCTCTGGAGCTGACCCCTAGCTGAGCCTGGACCTCCCAAGAAGAGGTGCTGTGCAGTGGTCAGAGGTCCTGTCAGCATGGAGACTGGAGGCCCCTCCTTACCCCCTCCACTCAGCACCTGAAGGCCTCAGCATCCTTCCTAGAGCTCCCCAGCTGTCCCCTCCCCTTTTGGGGTTTACCCCCAGCCTTTCTGAGAAAATTTACATGTGGCCTCAGAGCCTGTTCTGCCTTATACTGGTGAGACACCATGACCAGGTGGTACCAATTCTTTCTGAGCCTTCCTGAGTCACCTTTCCTCCTGACATTAAAAGGGATGTGATGGCTATTCCAAAGTGCTGAAGGCTGGAGAAGGGACCAGGAGAGGTGTGAGGGGTGGAGTTTGGCCAGCCCTGGGATTTCTGGGCTCTGGGGACAGCAGATGTGGGCCAAGGGTGTATCCATGGGCACTGCCCCTCCTGTCCTAAACTTCCCACTGGCCCCAGGAGGCTGAGTGCTGATTCCCAGACAAGCAGGACAAGAAGTGACCACCTAGAAGTGGCCGTAACCTATAAATGACCCTACTTCTGTCTCTCACCCTGTTGTGGATGGGTTGGGGGAGGCAGCTTCAGTTAAGGGACAGAGTGCTAGATTGAGCAGAATGTACCTGTATTGGTCTTTGAAGGCTGCCATAACAAAATACCACACATGGGGAGGCTTAGGACAAGAAAGATTTATTGTCTTGTGCTTCTGAAGATCAGAAGGCTGGAATAAAGATGTCAGCATGGCCATACTCCCTCTAAAAGCACTAGAGAAGGATCTGTTCCACCCTCTTTCCAGGTTCTGGTAATTTCCAACTTGTGACAGCAAAGCTCCAATCTTTGTAAACTTTCTTCCCTGTGTGCACATGTATGTCCAAATTTCATTTCTTACAAGGTCACAATCATAGTAGATTAAGGCTACCTATAATGACTTAATCTACCAAGACCCTATTTCCATATAAAGACACATTCACAGGTACTGGACGAGGACCTCAACATATAAATTTTGGGGAACACAATTCAGGTAACAGTTTCTCTGCCTTTGTTAGTGATCTCCACATTCCTGCTGACCCCAGGTGCTGTGTTCTCTCCCCGGGATCCCTGTCCTCCTCCTGCGTGTCCCAGACAGATCACATCAGGACCTGACTACTGAATCCAGGTGTGGTAGCTTCTCCCAGGGGGCCCCATTCCCCCATGGTTGCCCTAGAAAGATCACAGCAGGGCCTGAATACCGAGCCCAGATAGCATGACTTCCCCCGGGGTGCTTTATTCCCTCCTGGGTGTCCCAGGTAGATCAGAGCAGGGCATGGCTGCTGGACTTGGGGTTGTGCTAAGATCCTGTACCCATTGATGGCTAAGCAGAGACCACTTTGGTGTTTGTGACCATGAAGTTTTGAAGTAAAGATAAAACAGAAGTTTTTCTCTGAGCACACTAAGCCATAAGGGGCCTCTTTCCTGGGAAATCTCACGTATCCTGGACAGAAGAAAGTGCTTGCAGCCCCAAAGCCAAAAGGCAAAAGCTTGCTCAGATAGGTATTTATCCTGCTGTATCTATGGGGCCGCTGGCATTTTGTAGGAAGTCTTCACTGGAACTGAATCCTGTTCAGCAAAGGCAAGGTAGAGCTCTAGACTCTATAGCATCCAGGAAGTAGGAGGGCTGTGAATTGAAGCAAGATGCAACATCCTCAGCTCTAAAGAAGTATAAAATGCTAGCATCAATCTACTTCCTGGAGGTGAGCTCTGGGTTGCCCCATGTTGCGGGAATGGAGACGTGAGGAAACAGCAGCTTTGCCTCAGGTGCAAGCTTGCTCCTGTAATTATTAAGTGCTGCAAGAAACCAGACTACACAACTCAAGATGGCGTGTAGCGAATCATCTTTATTTTGGGCCACCTTATATACACTGATGGTCATGTACACACTTAATCTATGATCTATAGCTTTTTACCATTGCCTAACTTCTTCTATCTAAAATTAACTTGTGAAAAAACATTCAGTCTACAAATCAACACGATACTTTCTGTTTTTACATTCTTCTCACACATGTGTCAGCTTTTGAACAAAGTATCTAAATAAAGATCACAAAGAGCTGCAGGGGAACTGGGGAAATGAAAACCCTCAAGCACACACTTAGTTAACCTAAAATGGATTTTTGACTTTGTTTCTCCACAGATCAGAGATCTTTATGCCCCTAAGACAATATGTGCAAAACATATGTCAGCCTCTGATCCTTATCACCAGGGGTGGGGTTGACAGCCCCTAACCTCCTGTGCTTAACGGAAGCATACTTCCAGAGTCACTGTTTTTATGGACTTGTACCTCCGGACAAACAGCCTCTGTGTATGCTTGGGGAGGTGGGGGGGGCAGGTCTCTTGCTTCTGTAGGGTGGTCTTCTGACACTACAGCCCCAGGCTGGTGTATTTATAATAAAATGGCTTGTGAGGCTTCATGAGGGAATTGGGCCATCTTTTGATCAGACAAGTCACTCCTAGCTGGGATGCCTCTCCAGTGTGTCCTGGGACATAGCAAAACACCTGCATGTGATGGTGCTCAGACATACTGACTTCTCATTGAAATGGGACACCCTCAGAAACCATGTGCTGAGGTATAGATTATAGCAGGGTAAGGTTCAGAAGAACAAGTGTTTAAAAAATGATAATGTTTTTCCATAAATTTTTTTTCAGAGTTCTTTTAGACCTACACAGATATTGTAGAAAAATTGAAGACGTTTTCCAAGTAGCTCCAACCAAGTTTCCCTTTTATTAACTCTTCTATCAGGATTTATCACAAGTCTTCTTAACTTTTTATATCATTTTTCAGAGTTAATGAACAAATATTGATATGCTAATATTAACTAAAATCTGTTTTGTATTGTCTAGTTCTGCCTTTCCCTGTGCACGGATTCCACATGATATTTAGTTATCATGTCTCTTTGGCTCTTCTTGGCTGTGACAGTTTCTCAGACTTCCTTTCTTTTGATGACCTTGACAACATCAAGGAAGATTGGTCAGGTACTCTGGAGAATGTCTCCCTTTGTTATTACCTGATGTTTTTCTGAGGTTATTTGTTTTGGGGAAGATCATAGAGGTAAGGTGACCCAAGGACATTGATCTTTTATGTTTTCTTCTAGAATCTTTATAGTTAGGTCGGAGGATGATTTTGAGTGACTTTTTGTTAAGTTTTAAAGTTGATGTCTACATTTATTTCTTTCCTCGTGTTTTCCAATCAATTGTTCTCTCACTCACTATTTTTCTTTTTCTTTTCTTTTTTTTTTGTAGAGACAGAGTCTCACTTTATCGCCTTTGGTAGAGTGCCGTGGCGTCACACAGCTCGCAGCAACCTCCAACTCCTGGGCCTAGGCAATTCTCTTGCCTCAGCCTCCCAAGCAGATGGGACTACAGGCGCCCTCTACATCACCTGGCCATTTTTCCTCATATGTTTTGCAGTTCGGCCGAGGCTGGGTTTGAACCCACCACCTTCAGTATATGGGGCTGGTGCCCTACTTGCCGAGCCACAGGTGCAGCCCCCACTTTTTTTTCTATAACATTTATGAATATTTTTTCTGTTCCATTCACTGTGTTTTCTACTTTAGGACCATCAAGTATACATCTTTTGTATAGTTAAACGTTGCTTCACAATGTGGATACGTTTTAAGACGTGTCATGAGGTGATTTTGTCATTGTGCAAGCAATATAGAGGGTATTTATACAAACCTAGATATTATAGCCTGGGTGGCGCCTATGGCTCAGTGAGTAGGGCGCTGGCCCCATATACTGAGGGTGGTGGGTTCAAACCCAGCCCCGGCTGAACTGCAACAACAACAACAACAAAATAGCCAGACGTTGTGGCAGGCACCTGCAGTCCTAGCTACTCGGGAAGCTGAGGCAAGAGAATCGCCCAAGCCCGGGAGTTGGAGGTTGCTGTGAGCTGTGATGCCACTGCACTCTACCAAGGGTGATAAACTGAGTCTCTGTCTTTACAAAAAAAAAAAAAAAAAGAAGAAGATATTATAGCCTACTACACACCTTGGCTATCTGATATAGCTTCTTTTTTCTAGGCTACAAACTCCTACAGCATGTTACTGTACTGAACACAGTAGGCAGTTACAACACAATGGTGAGTACTTGTATATCTAAAAATAGAAAAGTTTGGCTGGGGCGGAGGCTCATGTCTGTAATCCCAGTACTTGGGGGGCCAAGGTGGGTGGATTGCCTGAACTCACAGGTTCAAGACCAGCCTGAGCCAGAGAGAGATCCCATCTCTAAAAAATAGATAGGCATTGTGGTGGGTGCCTATAGTCCCAGCTACTTGGGAGTCTGCGACAAGAAGATTACTTGAACCCAAGAGTTTGTGGTTGCTATGATCTATGACTCCTTGGCACTCTACCAAGGATGATAAAGTGAGACTCTGTCTCAAAAAAAAAGTTTCTTTCTTCAATAATAAATTAACCTTAGCTGACTATAACATTATAAACTTTAAAAAATTTATATAAACTTTATAAACTTTAAAAAATTTGGCCAGGCACGGTGGCTCACACCTGTAATCCTAGCACTCTGGGAGGCCCAGGCAGGTGGATTGCCTGAGCTCATGAGTTCCAGACCAGCCTGAGCAAAATTGAGACCCTGTTTCTACTGAAAATAGAAAAACTGAGGCAAGAGGATCGCTTGAGCCCATGTTGAAGGTTGCTGTGAGCTATGACATCATGGCACTCTACCCAGGGCAACAGCTTGAGACAATTTCTTCAAAAAAAAAAATTTTTTTTTAAACTTTTTGACTCTTGGAATAACAGCTTAAAACACAGATGTACTATATAAAGTGACCAAATTTTTTTTTTGAGACAGGGTCTCACTGTGTCGCCCTGGCAGAGTGCCATGGTGTCACAGCCTATAATAACTTATATATATATATATATATTTTTTTTTTTTTTGTAGAGACAGTCTCACTTTATCATCCTGGGTAGAGTGCAGTGGCATCACACAGCTCACAGCAACCTCTATCTCCTGGGCTCAGGTGATTCTCTTGCCTCAGCCTCCCGAGTAGGTGGGACCACAGGCGCCCACCACAACGCCCAGTTATTTCTCTTTTTTGCAGTTCGGCCAAGGCTGAATTTGAACCCACCACCTTCAGTATATGGGGCTGCCTTGTACCTTAGTTTTTAACGAAAAAGAATTTAAAATATAAAAAAGTTGGGGGGGTGCCTGTGGCTCATCGAGTAGGGCGCCGGTCCCATATCACTGACTATTTTTCTAAAAGGATAGTGAGCACCCTTTGGTCTCCAATAGGAAGGTCTCATACACCCTTATCCACTCCCCAGTGAGTCAGAGTCCTCAGGCCCCCAGACAAGGTATTGATCACAGTCCTCTGTATTCCCATGCAAGGTGGCTCCCTCAGGGCTGGGACAGGAAGGTCTCCCTCACCCTGGTAGTCTTGGCCACCCCAGCTAGGTAGTTCCCTTAGATGTCACTCTCCTCAACCCTCCCCAGCCAGGAACAGCCCTCAGGACTGAGGACAGGAAGGTCTCATCATCCTTGGTCATCATGAGTGTGGTGGTGGCCTCTGGCTAGGACAGTAAGGTCTCACAATTCTTGTCTATCACTGGTGTGGAGATGCCTTCTGGGCTAGGACAGGAAGGTGCCAGCCACTCTCATCAATCATCACCAGGGAGCTAGTGCTGTCAGGTCTGAGGCAAGATTGTATCACTGACTGGTGTTAACCCTCCTTAGCCACATGGAGCCCTCCGATTTGCCGGCAAGAAAGTCTCACTCACAGTTCTCTGCATGCTCAGGCAAGGTAGTGCCCTCAGGTGTGGGGATAGGAAGGGCTCTCTCACTCTCCTTGCCCATCCTCAGGAAGGCAATACCCACAGGCCTTCTGGCAGTAAGGTTTCAATCACCTTGGGTGGCTTCAGCTTTTACAGCCAGGTGTTGCCCTTGGCTCTGCCTAGTGGAAGTTCTCAATTACCATGGGCCTTCTGCTGCCCCAGAAAAGTGGCACCCTCAGGTCTCCCTTGGAAAGATCTTACCTTCTACTCTCTAGTAAGTTGGTACCCTCAGGCACATAGACAGGGAGATCTCCTTCACAGTTCTCTGTACTCCCAAGCAAGGGTTTCCATCAGGACTGGGACAGGAAAGGCTCACTCACCTCTGCCTTCATAAGTAAGGAGGTGGTTAAAGATGTGGGACAGGGAGGTCTCACTGAAGTGGCCTCGATACCCAGAGAGGCAGTGTCCACAGCCCCAATAACAGGAATGTCTGAATTACCTTGGGGGCCTCTACAGCTCAGCAAGGTGGGGCCCTCAGGTCTTTCTACAGAAAGTTCTCTCACCCTCCTCCACTCCCCAGTGAGGTAGCCTCCTCAGGCTTGCAGACAGGAAGGTGTCACAGTCTTCTCCACTCCTAAGCATAGTGATGCCCTCATAGGACTGGGAGGTCTCAAAAGGGGCACTCACACTGCTCCAGCAATGCAGTGCCCTAAGGTATAGAGACAGGAGGTTTCCCTCACTCTCCTGGCCCCTCCTCATTAAGAGGTGCCCCCATTCCTGAGGACAGTAAATTCTCATAATTCTTATTTGTTACCAGCAAAGTAGTGCCCTCTGGGCTGGGATAGGAAGGTCTCCTTCCCCATCCTCATTCATCATCAGGGAGGTGGTGTTTTCAGGTCTGGGACAGTAAGGTCTCAACGACTGGCCTCAGACTTGCTGACAAGGTCGTCTCACTCACCATTGGGCCTTGGCCACCACAATGAGGCAGTGTCCTTGGTTCTGCCTACAAGAAGGACTCCCTCACAGTCCTCTAATTCCCAAGTGAGGTGGCAACCTTCAGGGCTGGGATAGGAAGTTCTCACAAAAGGGTCCTCAGCTTCCCCAGCAAGGCAGTGCCTTTAGTTGTAGGGACAGGAAGATACCTCTTTCTTTACACATCCTCAGAAAGGCATACCCCACAGGCCTGTTGACAGGAAGGTTTCAATCACTTTGGTGCCCTTGGCTGTCTGTAGCCAGGCATCACCCTCAGGTCTGCCTGCAGGAAGTTCTCACTTACCATGGGGCTTCTGCAGTTACAGTGAGGTGGGCCCCTCATGTCTCCCTGAAGGAAGGTCTCACTGTCCCCCTTCTCCAGTGAATTGGTGCCCTCAAGCCCACAGATATGAAGGGTTCACAGTCTTCCCCATTACCAAGAATGTGGCACCCTCACTGCTGGGACAGGAAAGTCTCACCATCCTCAAACATCACCCACAAGGCAGTGTCCTCAGGTGTGAGACAGGAAGGTTTCACTGACGGTAGGGGGCTCAGCAGTACCCAGAAAGGCAGTATCCATAGGCCTGTTCACATAAAGATCTCAGTCACCTTGAGGGCCTTGCTTATTTCTAGCCAGACATTGCCTTCTGGTCTATGAGAAATTCTCATTCTGTGTGGGGCCTCTGCAACCCCAATGAGGTGGTGCCCTCATTCTCCTTACAGGAAGGTCTCTGTCACCATACTCCATTCCCTCGTGAGTTAGTGTCCTCAGGCCTGCAGACAGGAAGGTGTCATAGTTCTCCATACTCCCAAGCAGGGTGCCACCCTCAAGGGGGTGGGACAGGAAGGTCTCACTTGTATAGCAGGCTTGGCCCACTGCAGAGAGGCACTGCCCATAGGTGTAGAGATACCAGTCTCCTTTACTCTCCTTTGCCTTCCCCAGCCTGATGAGGCCCTCAGGCCTGAGGACAGAAAAGTCTCAGTGTCTTTAGTCATCCCCAGCAAAGTAGACCTCTGGGATAAGACAGGATACTCTCACCATTCTTGACCATCAACAATGTGGAGGTGTCTTATAGGGTGGAACAAGGTCTCACCATCCTTAGTCATCACCAGTGAGGAGATGTACTTTGGGCTGGGACAGGAAGGTCTCACCCATCCTGGGTCATTGCCAGTGAGGTGATGTTCCCAGGTCTGAGACAGGAAGGTCTCACCTACCGGCCTGAGATGTCCCCAGGGATGTGGCACTCTTAGGCTTGCTGGTAGGAAGGTCTTATGCATCACTGGGCCTTGGACATCACAGCAAGGCAGTTCCCTGCCCTCGGGTCTGCCTACAAGGTCTCCTTCACAGTCCTCTGCACTCCTAGGTAAGGCAGCACATTCAGGGTAGGGACTGGAAGTTATCTCTCACAAAAGCATCCTTGGCCACCCCAGCAAGGCAGAGCCCTCTGGTTGTTGAGTAGAAGAAGAGCTCTCTCACTTTCCTCGCCCATCTTCAAGAATGCAAACGCCTCAGGTCTGTCTACAACAAGTTCTCACATAGGCCTCTCCAGCCCTACTGCAGTGGCATCCTCAGAGCACCATGCAGAACAGTCTCACCCTCCTCCACTCCCCAGTGAGTTGGTGAACTCAGACCCACAGACAATAAGGTCTGCTTCACAGTCCTCTGCACTGTGTTGTGAGGCAGCTCCCTTAGGGCTGGAACAGAAAGGTCATAATCATCATCCTCAGTCATCCCCAGCAAAGTAGAGATCTCTTCTGGGACAGGAAGGTCTCTCTCACTATTCTTGGCCACCACTAGTGAGTAGGTGCCCCGAGATCTGGGACAGCATGTCTCACATACCAAAGGAGCTTTGGCCATACCCAGAGATGCAGTTCCCATAGGCCTAGTAAGAGGAAGGTCAAAATCACCTTAAGCATATGACACCATATAAGAGCATATCAGAGTATATGAGACTGTAGGAGAGCATATGATAGTATGGTATAATATGACAGCATATGAAAGCATGTAAAATCATATGATAGTGTATGAGAGCATATGAGAACATATAAAGTCATGTGAGAGTGTATAATAGCATATGAGAGCATATGAGGTCACATGAGAATGTATGCGAACATATGAAACCCTATGACAGCATATGAGAGCTTATGAGAGTACATAAAATCATATGAGAGCATATTAGATCATATGAGAGCCTAGCAGAGCATATGAGATCATATGAGACCATACGAGAGCGTATGAGAGCATATGGGGTTGTATGAGAGCATATGAGAACATATGACAGCATATGAGAGCATACGAGAGCATATAACAGTAGAGGGGTCTGGGTAGAGAATCACCGGCACGTAGGGCAATGGAAACCATGGCAGTGGAAGGGGTATTACAGAGAGAGTTAGTGGAGGAGAGTGAATGAAGAATTTATTGCCAGGCCAGGTGTGGTGGGTCACACTTGTAATCCTAACACTTGGGAGGCCTAGGGAAGAAAATAAATCACTTGAGGTAAAGAGTTTGAGACCAGCCTGAGGACCATAGCAAAAGCCCATGTCTACCAAAATGGAAAAAATTAGCTGGGTGTGGTGTTGTGCCCCTTGTAGTTTAGCTACTCAGGCAGGAGGATTGCTCGAGCCCAGGACTTGGAGGTTGCTGTTAGCTATGACACCATTGTACTCTACCCAAGGCAATAGAGTGAGACCCTGTCTCAAAAAGAAAAAAAAAAAAAGGAATTTATTGCTAAAGGAACAGGCAGAGGGATGCTTAGGAAGGGAGAAGGAAGACCATAGATGTATGATGTCATATAAATCAAGAACAGCACAGCTGATGAGCTGATGAGAGCTCAAGTAAGAAAAGAACTAAAACACAATCACAGAATCTGAGAATTAAGAAGTCACTGATGGCTAACTAACTTCAGAATGCACTATTTTAGCAGGAAGGCTGAAGCAAATTCCTATTTCACTAGATGTGTGCGGATTGTATAACCTACTTTGATACAATGCACTAATGAAATAGTACTCTAAAGTTCCAATTAAGTGGAACTTTAATGTTGTCCAGCTCTCTCTTCCCATCTTTTTAGTTCCTAATACATGATGTTAAAAGATGATTTTTTCTTTTAAATTGAACTGCACTAGGTTTTATGTTTGCTTGCTGAAATTCTACATAATACTGTCTGTGGCTTAAAGAATTTTGAAGGCTCCTCCTGCTGTGAAGCCTTCTTTCTGGGGTGAAGAGAGAAAAGAAAATTTCATAAGATTGAGAACTTCATCTTTTTTTCCTCCAATTGCCTATCTTTCCTTCTAGCTTTTAATGAGACTTCAGTCCAGGGCTCTGTACAAAAGGGGAACCACATTAACAGTTGTTGAATGAACAGTACATAGAGCCAACAGAGAAGTTCATCACCTTCACACAGCAGATATGTGTCAATCAGCCCTTGACAGCAATACAAGCAGGGAATGGTTAACAGATTAATACAAACAAAAGAACACAAGATAAGTCTAGATCAACTTACATGGAGCTCTGTAGTATTCTGGTGTAACTACTGCATACCATGTATTGTAGTAATCATTAAATGATACTGCTTTAATTGCTCGGAAAATACAAATAAAAATCACAGAATGACTAGTTAGCAAATTTGCTTTTAAAAATTATTGTGTCAGAGAGGACTGTTAAGATAACAAAATGTTGTTACAAGATCTTTGACTGATTTGCAAATTCTGACATGCATTTCTAACAAATGAATTCAATGTACTAATTTCATCATTAATGGATACAAATCACCCAAAATAATATCTGCCTAAATTCTTTTTCAATGATAAATGAAATATGCAACCTTGTGTATATTACAAAAATAAAAATATAGGTTTAAGACATCTGCCTTTCATAAATAATACTCAAAAAGAATTCTAAGCAAAGCATCATACATGTAAATTCACTTATTCTGCAATACGCAGTTTTCTTGAACTTCTATACCACATTTTAGTAAAATTGCCTTTATTTCCTTATTAGGAGAGACTAAATGCATCAAAATTATTAGTTTAGTTTTTAAATGGAATATGGCTATTTTCAAAGGGGGGGTAATAACTGTTCTAAAACTTTTACCTGTACTTTTCCTTGCTCTGCTAATATTACAAGGTCCTAATGGGAGAGAAAAAAGTTATTATAAAATATTAAATGGGAGCTATAAATGCAGTCTCTTCGATAACTACATTTCCAAGTATTTTCCCTATAAACTTTCTGAACATAGTGATTCTCAGTACTCTATAAACAAAACATTACTTAGGTATATTTTTTCAGAAAGGTAAAATTACCAATTAACTGGCTTAAATAGATGCTTAAACATTAAATGTAATATGACTTATGTATGTTTTCCAATTTAAGTGCCTAGCTCTTGGGAAGAAGCAACTTTTCACTTCAAACAAGTAGCATTAATTTTTATAAGTAAATTAGGTGCCTTAAAGTAAATATTTGACTCAACTTTGAAATTAATGGGGCAATATATAAATGTGTTAATGAATTCATTTATTTAAATAGCAATGATGAGGGCAGGCATGGTGGCTCATGCCTGTAATCCCAGAAATCTGGGAGGCCAAGGTGGTTGGATTGCCTGAGTTCACAGGTTCTAGAACAGCCTGAGCAAGAGCAAGACCCCATCTCTAAAAATAGCCAGAGCCAGGTGTTGTGGTAGGCACCTGTAGTCCCAGCTCCTTGGGAGGCTGAGGCAAGAGAATTGCTTGAGCCCAAGAGTTAGAGGTTGCTATGACCTATGACACCACGATACTCTATGGAGGGTGACAAAGTGAGACTCTGTCTCAAAATTAAATAAAATAAATAGCAATATGGACACCTAATTTTAAGGCTAATATTTTTCAATTGTGTTATTATTTTTGCAATCACACTTAAGTAGAAATGTGAAACATGGTAAAGGTAAATTAATCATTACCATTATTGCTTCCGGAGCTGCATGCCATGCTTTAGACTACTAAATGAAATACCAAAGTAACATTAATTTGCCAATGAAGTGTTTTAGCATTTGGCAATGGAGAAAACAAAATGAAAGGCTGCATTATATCTCCGGCATGAAAAAGCTTGTAATCAGGCTCAGCACCCGCAGCACAGTGGTTACAGCACTGGCCACATGCATTGAGGCTGGCGGGTTCGAACCCAGCCCAGGCCAGCTAAACAACAATGACAACTGTAACAACAACAACAAAAAAAGCTGGGCGTTGTGGCAGGTGCCTGTAGTCACAGCTACTTGGGAGGCAAGAGAATCGCTTAAGACCAAGTGTTAGAGGTTGCTGTGAACTGTGATACCACAGCACTCTACTGAGGGCAACATAGTGAGACTGTCTAAAAATAAATAAATAAATAAATAAAATGCTTGTAATCAATTTCCTGTCATACAGGAATTCCTAGCATACAAGAGGAAGAAAACTGTCATCACACTACATCATGGAAAAAAAATACACCATTTTCAGGCACAATTATCTCTATTGAGGGACTCTAAAGGAAGCCTAGAAAAAATAAAATCCACAGAGGAAGAAGTTTATTTTCAATATGATTCATTGTAAATATGATTTAATCTGACTTTAGAATTCTTCCCTTCGCCATGATCCTGATGTTTGCCCTGTAGCCTTCCAGCAACATTCTCTGGTATAAGATGCTCCCTACATTGGTCCTGTAGACCAAAAGCCAGGATTACTCTTTGTTCTGTCTGCCCTTCAGAGGGAGGCTTCAATCTTGAGAGGTTAGAGATCATGTATTACTCAGGTGCATATCCCCAGCAATGGAGCACAATGCTTGGGATACAGTATAGGCTCAGTGGATGCATTTTAAATACATGAATAAGTAGTTGTTCTCTTAGGAGCTGAAATCCCATCTTGTAACCTAGAAGCAATATCCTATAGCCCATGTACAAATATCCCAGATGACTAGCACAAGTTCATCACCTTTAATTAGAGAATATCACCTGGATTCCCCTGACTGTATTCTACCCATTTGGCTGAACTCTGCCTGAGTTTTGTCATATCTATTGGAAACAGGGTTGAAATTGCCTGTCTGTGCCTCTGGAATACATTTATACAGCCAAGTATCTTCCAGATCATAAGTTTATGCAAAGTTCTAAGCATGCAGGACTAGACTGATAATGCTATAAGTAGCATCACTCTCTGAATAATTTCTGCAAGATCTCATTGTGAACACATAATCTAAAAACTAAAAACTAAAAACTAGATGTAACTGAGCTCTATTTCATAACAAATCTACCAGGAGCAAACATTAGAATTCACAGATACACAATAAAGTAAAGCCTTAGTTGTGTATACACCAGGAGTATAAAGTATCATTTAAGTCCAGACTGTATTGTTTCAAATGAGTCCTACCTAAAAGCTTCTCTAGAGAGTTCAGGCTGGCACAAGATGAACCACAGATCAGACCTGATCATTGCATCATTTATCCTTGGTTTAGTTCAGAGAACCTGCTGAAACTGGCACCATAGCGGGGGTCTTTTGGTCAGTTTCTACTGCTTTATTAGTAAATTTTGCCACATCTTTATACATTGAAAACAATTATACCACAATAGGACATTTTCATATTCAAGGGACATTCATGTTTTACAGGTGCTAAAATAGTGTTTACACATTGAACAACTATTTATCATAGGCATATTTTGTGTCAGGATGGCCAACTGCTTTTTACCATTTTGACAAATTGAAGGGATAGCAATGTCCTTTATTTATGTCCTCAACTTTTTTGGCACTAGGGACTGATTTCATGGTAGACAATTTTTCTACAGATGGAGGAGGGGGTGGTGTAGAGCTCAGGTAGTGATGCCAGCAACGGGGAACTGCTGCAAATGCAGATGAAGCTTTGTTCACTCTTCTGCCTACTCACCTCCTGCTGTGTGTCCTGATTCCTGAGTCTTATGAAAGACAATGTTTTCATGAACAGTGGGTAGGGAGAGTAGAGGGGAGGTAGTGGGGCTCCACAGCCTGTTTACTAGCAGGCTGCAGACTAGGGGCTGGTACTACTGCTTTATAGAATCGCACCCTAGTGTATTATTAACTAGATTAAACTTATCTTCCTGATATTGTTCAACATTGTTTCACAAACAGAAGCCACCTAAGTTGTCAGTGGTTCACAACCTTCCTCATTTTTCTCACCTTTTATACCAGGTCAGTCAAGGAAATATAATCTAAAGTGCACACTATTTCACACTAGTTAATTGGCTACTTTCTACATCTGATTGACTGTCAAAATAAAACGGATGGACATGCTCATAAAACTTCAGAATCACATCTGATATTCTAGACTTACACCTTGTTCAGAGGTTCAAGGCTGAATTGATGCCATGTTCTCAGGTTGTCTCCCAAAAAGCACAATTGTTTCAGTCCTAACTCCTCCCACTTTTCTATCTTCTAAATTGCTTCCATTTTTGTGATCTATATAATGGTTTTGCTCATTTTCTTGACAGTATATTTTTTTCTTTTTCAAAAATAAGAAATAAAAATAAAAGATAAGCTAGTTCATACAGTTGCATTTAATTTTAATGTAATACTCTAGAAATAATTGAATGATTTCCCACATTCCTCTAGAAAATATTTTTAAAGGTATTCTAAGAGAAAAAGATATCTGCTTTCTTTGCTAAGCAAAAACAATTCAATTATGATGAAAAAGATAAACAGTTTAAATCAATGGTCCTTTTGGTAAATAAATTGACATAAATTTGTATCAAGAAAAACTTACCCAATTCATTTATGTGGGTCTTTGGGTAATGTTAGGCTGTCATCTTTCACTGTAAAGGAAAAATACGAAGGAATTCTGATTTACTTGGAGATTGAATATATGTCTTTATGTGCAGTCTTTACAAAGCCCCAATGAAATGGTAATAATGGAATGAAAATAAGGTAGAAAACCTCAAGAAGGGCAAAAGAAAGATCACAAGAAAATGTTTCAAGATGGATAGGAGATGTGAAGTGGGAACTGTCTTATCAGGCCATAGAAATTTGAAACCTAACTGCATGATGAGAAGATAACAGTAAAAAAGCAAATGGATTTGTACTTCAGAGCCTTAAAAACAGCACAGGAATTGAAAGCAGCTGATACCTTGGAAAGGGTGGAGGCGAGTAGTAGAGTACAGACACTGAAGTGCTAGAGGAATGGGGACTGAAGATCCCATTCTTGGGAAAGGAAAACATCCCCAGAAAAAGAGGAAAACTAAAAGTGCCATGCTGAGTGAGTTGGAACAAAGAAAAGTCAGCTAGTTTATGTTTAAGCTAGCCATTGCTAGCAAGCTTCTTGCCTTTCCTGAAATTCTAGCCTGTTGGGGGATATACCTTACAAACACGCTGCTGGTTCTGTGAGCACTCTGAGGAAAATAATGGTCATAGAAAAGTCTATGACAAGTCCTGGTAAAAGATACATTTTCTAGGGTATTTCCTGTCCTTTAAACAGGCAAAACAGATACCCATTGTGGAGATTTGCATTTGCCTGGGGTAGAGGTCAAGGGAGTAGCTGGAGCCCTAAGATATGGGCCGAAAAGCTTATATCCCTTACAGCAGAGGAAAATCCTCTGTGATGGTGATGGAAGGAAAATGCCTCCCTCCCACCATTCCCTCAAATTACTCTACAGAGAACTAGTGGAGCTTAACAGCTCACTACAAATCTGTGTGTGTGACCTCAAGCAACAGGCTCTCCCAATAAAAGGCTCAGATTTCAAATTACTGAAAGCCACCCTTAGGGTTAATTATAATAAGAATAGAAGCTGATATGATCCATCCGAGAAACTGCTGATATCTTTATTCACTCCCGCATCTTACCCTCTGGGAAAATAGACTTCAATAAAATCAGAGTGGAGCAAACACTCTGGGCCATTGCCGGAATCCCATGACGGGCAATTGGACCCCTGGCTCCCGCTTTTAATTCTACTCTATATCTCTTGTCTTTCTTTCTTTCTTTTTTTTTTTATTGTTGGGGATTCATTGAGGGTACAAGAAACCATGTTACACTGGTTGCATTTGTTGGGTAAAGTCCCTCTTACAATTGTGTTTTGCCCCCAAATCTTGTCTTTCTTTACTGTTGTTTCTAACTCTATATTTCTTTAGTCGATTGCTGCCAGTTTCCACAGGTATCAGCGGACACTGCTCTTGGAGTGGGACCCAGATACCGAAGCCTTGTCCTGTGTGATCAGATGATCACCACTTCCCAGGCAGGCAAAAGGATGTTTAATTTCTAGAGCAGTGGTTCTCAACCTTCCTAATGCTGCATCCTTTTAATACAGTTCCTGTGGGTTGCGACCCACAGGTTGAGAACCACTGCCCTAGAGAAATTGAGTCAGAGAGACTCAAGACTGGATAATATTAGAAACAAAGCAGAATGAGAGTATGGAAAGGGACTTAAAAAGGAATAAATCATATTGAACAAACAAGATTCCTGACTCTCTCCCCTTGTCCAGCTCTTAGAGTGTAAGCTACCCCCAACCCCTGGTCTCTCTCAGCACAAGGTTGAAGGAGTTCTTTCAAGAGAAATAATTAAGCCTATAGAAATGGTCAGGTCCTCGCTGAATAACCCTACAAAGAAAGGAAACTGTCAACAGGCCTGTATTCAGAACTTCCAATCTTTAAAAGAAAAAATTCAGATATGAGGGTAAAATTAGGTTACATTGTTTGCATTTATTAGGTAAAGTCCAAGTTGTACCTGAGCCCTTCACCTGGGGGTGTGCTGTATATACCCTTACATTGTGCTGATTAGGAGAGAGTTTAACAATCTTCCTCCTTCCTACCCTCTCCCTCCTTCCTCTTCCCCTTCCCCCCAACATGAACTTAATTGTGTCTTTCTCCTGTGTGGGCATGTAGTTGTTCATCTACTGGTTTCATGTAAGTACTGAGTACACTGGATACATGCTTTTTCATTTTTGTGATACTTTACTAAAGAGAATGTTCTTTCCATCCAAGTTAATATGAAAGATGTAAAATCTCCATCTATTCTTACGGTTGAATAGTATATATATATATGTATATATATATATATAATATTATTTATATATATGTCATATATATGTTATATATATATAATATATATATATATATATATATATCAAAGTTTATTAATCCATTCATGAGTTGATGGGCACTTGGGTTGATTCCATGTCTCAGCAATTGTGAAATAAACAGCAATGAACATTCTGGTGCAAATGACCAGAGATTTATTTTTTTCTGGGTTAAGTCTAGGGAGATGGTATGAAACCAGGCATTGGGACATTTCCTCCACATCAAATGCCAAATTTCTGGGTATAGAGATTTTTATAGAAGTCAGAGATAATGTCCTGTATCACTGTGGTATCTGTTGTTATTTCCCCCTTTTCATTTCTGATTGATGTTATTAGAGAGCTTGCTTTTCAATTTCTAGCTTATCTGGCCGAAGGATTATCAATTTTGTTTATCTTTTCAAAGAACCAACTTTTTATTTCATTAATTTTCTGAATGATTCCTTTGTTTTCAATTTCATTCATTTCTAATTTAATTTTTGTTATTTGGGATTGGATCGCTTTTTCTCTTCCATGTCCTTGAGATGCTTCATTAGTTATTAATGTGCTCTGTTCCTTAAATTTAGGTGTCTAATATAATAAATTTCCCTCTTAGGATTTCCTTTGCAGTATTCCACAGATTTTGGTAGCATGTGGCTTCATTGTTGTTATGTTCAAAGAATGTAATAATTTCTTCTTTTATCTCCTCCTTGACCCAAATGTCATTCAGCATAAGGTTATTTAGCTTCCATGCCTTTATGTTAGGATGAAAATTTTTTTTGGAGTTGAGTTCCACCTTTATTGCCTTCTGGTCTGAAAAGATACAAATTATAATTTCAATTCTTTTTATTGAAGTTTGATTTTTGCCCTAGGGTATAATCTATTTTGGAATACAATCCATGGGGTCATGAGAAGAACACATATGTGTTAGCTCTGGGATGGTATGTTATGTATATGTCCATTCAGCCCAGTTGTTCTAGGGTCACATTTAAGTCCCTTGTTTCTTAGTTTAGTTTCTGTTTAGAGGATCTGTCCAGTTCTTTCAGAAGGGTGTGAAAGTCCCCTGATATTATGATGTTGTAGATATCATATTGTTCAGACCAATTAAGGTCTGTCTTATAAATCTGGGAACATTTATGTCGGGTGAATAAACATTTAGTATTAGAATGTCCTCTTGTCATATTGTTCCCTTGACCACTATGAAGTAACCATCTTTGTTTTTTTTTTTTTGAGACAGAGTCTCAAGCTGTTGCCCTGGTGTAACAGCTCACAGCAACCTCAAACTCTTGGGCATAAGCAATTCTCTTGCCTCTCAGCCTCCCAAGTAGCTGTACAGGAGCCCGCCACAATGCCCAGCTATTTTTTTGTTGCAGTTGTCATTGTTATTTTAGCTGACCTGGACCAGGTTTGAACCTGCCAGCCTCAGTGTATGTGGCTGGAGCACTACCCACTGAACTATGGGCACCATCCATCTTTGTCTTTCTTAAGTTTAGTTGCATTAAATCCACTTGTATCTGAAAATATGATTGCAACCCCTCCTTTATTCTGATTTTCATTTGTCTGAAATATTGTTTTCTAATCTTTCACCCTGAGCCTTGTTTTGTCCTTCAAGTTTAGGTGTGTTTCCTAGATTACAGCATATAGATGGCTTGTGCTCTTTTATCCAATCAGCCAGTCTCTGCCTCTTCAGTGAGGAATTCAAGCCATTTACATTTGTTGAGAGAACTAATAAGTATGGTAGACTTCCAGTTATCTTATTTTGTGAAAGTCCATTGCTTAGTTTTATCCTTTGTGCCATTATGGAAGCTAGATTTTGTCTTTTCATTTCTATGTGTTTACTTTACAGTGGTCCTTTGTGACAGTCAATGTGAAGAACAGGTCTGAGTATTTTCTGTAGAGCCAGTCTTGTTGTGGTGAATTTCTTCAATGTTTGCATGTCAGTAAAAGATTTGATTTTCCCATTGAATTTGAAGGTTCGTTTAGCAGGGTACAGAGTTATTGGCTAAAAATTCTTTAAGAAGATTAAAGATAGATGACTGTTCTCTTCTGGCTTGAAAAGTTTCAGCTGAAAAGTGTGCTGTCATCCTGATGGATTTTCCCTGTAGGTCAGTTGGTGCTTACTCTTGGAGGTTGAATTATAATGTTTCTTGGAGGTACTCTGTTTGTTTGAGATGACCCAGGGTTTGATATCCCACTAACAGGAGTGTTTTGGAACCTTTGGTGCTGCTTGGGAAATTTTTATTTATGACATCCTCCAGTAGATCTTCCATTCCTTTTGGTTGTTCTTCTTCCCCTTCAGGGAAACCTATAATACATGTTTGAATTCTTTGTGAAGTCCCATAATTCTCTATAAGAATTCTCTGCTTTTTCTCTCTTCTTTTCTTCCTCTTTAAATGCTTGGGTTAGCTCAAGAGCCTTATCCTCTAGCTCAGAGATTCTTTCTTGTCCATGGTCTAATCTGTTATACTTTCTACTGCATCTTTAAGTTCCCTGAGTGACTCCTTCAATTTCTTAATCTCTGCTATATATTTTCTAATTTCTTCACATCTTTCATTTATTATTTGGGTCTGTTTTTGGATTTTCTTTTGATTATTGTTTTTTCCATCCATATTTTAAATTCTATTTTTGTCAATTCCATTATTTCTATAGGTGGAATCCTCTGCAGTAGCTACCTCCTGATCCCTTCAGGGTATTGATCTTTTCTGGTTTTTCATGTTGCCAGATTTTTTCTGTTGGTTTTTCTTCATGTGTGTTTTATTTTTGTTCACTTCATTTTCCTACTTTTTCCTCTCACTTCTTCATCTTTAAATTAACTTGTCTCTGTGCTTAGGTGTTGAAGTGTCCTTTGGTATAAGGCCAAAAAGAAGAGAAGAGTAAGGAGGAATGAGGGAGAAAAGAAAGAAAAAAAGAAAAGAAAAAAGGGAAGGAAAGGAAAAACATTTTTAAAGGAGAGAAGAAAAGAGAGATATTGGAGTAATAATGGTGCTCAGCTGGGTGGTTTGACATACACCCACAATTCCAAGGCCATGCTAGGTGGTTCCCTGAAGGTTAGGAGCTCCTTACTAGCCAGACCCCATCCCCACCAAATGTAGAATAAAATCATCAGCATATCACAGGGGGTGACCTACCAATACCATCCTTTCCAAGGCCAAAGCTAAAAGGACATCCTAGGGGCTCAAGGCCTCCTTCAGCC
Source organism: Perodicticus potto (assembly GCA_963574655.1). Classification (NCBI taxonomy): domain Eukaryota; kingdom Metazoa; phylum Chordata; class Mammalia; order Primates; family Lorisidae; genus Perodicticus; species Perodicticus potto. The sequence continues at coordinate 3,367 of CAUYRH010112390.1, read as the reverse complement.
AGGCCAATATTGTGGCAGCCCAGCCTAGGCCTCAGAGTGAGGCTCTGTTCCATAAAGAGAATTGTATGAAATAGAATAAAACAAATCAGAAAAAGGAAAAAAAATAAAAATATATAAGGAAAATTAAAAATAAAATTATATAAAATGTTTTAAAAGGAAGGTATATTAGGTGTTTGAGAAATTTATGTGGGAAAGATGAGAAAAGTAGAAAAATCTTTATTTAAAAAAGAGAGAAATAAGATAAATAGAAGAAAAATAAAGGGGCAGAAAAAATAGCAAAAACAAAGCCCTTGCTATTGAAGAAAGTAAAAATGAAAAAAATAGGCTCAGTGTCTGTAGCACAGTAGATACAGTGTTGGCCACATACAACGAGCCTGGCAGGTTAAAATCCGGCCTGGGCCAGCTGAATAACAATGACAACTACAGCAAGAAAATAGCCAGTCATTGTGGCGGGCACCTGTAGTCCCAGCTACTTGGGAGGCTGAGGCTAGAGAATTGCTTAAGCCCAAGACTTAGAGGTTGCTGTGAGCTATGAGGCCATGGCACTCTATTGAGGGTGACATAGTCAGACTCTGTCTCAAGAAAAAGAAAAAAAAGAAAAAATAAAAATAGAACAAACAAACAAATGAAAAAAACTAAGGAAAAAATTGAAAAAATATTTATATTGCGGGTGGACAGCGGGTGGCACTGTGGTGTTAGGAGAAGCAAAATACACACACTGATTCTGTTGTATAAGATGGGGGCCAGAAACAACTATCTAGTTACTAAGGAGACCCAGTCCCACCTTCCTGATTTATTTGCCCTCAATTAGGGCTTAGATGCTTCAGTATCATTCACTTCTGCCCGGTTGGGAGCCTGAAGTTTTTGCCAAAGTACTTAGGGGATATGCCCTAACTTTCCAAACAGTGCCCCTTGGCTACAAAGTTACTTTCCTTGGGGAGTGGGAGCTGCCCAATTTCCCCTAAAGGTGGCTTCTCAGCTCAGTAGGCATTCCAGAGCCAGCCTCACACTAGGTCCCTGTGGGTTGTTCCTCCTAGGCAGCCCTCCCACAACGGTGGTGCCCTGCAAGCAGCCAAAATAATGAGAATTCCACCCCACCCAGTGGTTCAATACAAGTGGCCAGATGATGTTCAAGTTCACTTGCTCTATTATGCCCTCCCAGGATATCTCTGGCTAGCACACACGTCCAGAAGCAAAACAAAACTTCAGGACAGGGCTTCTCAGATTCTAGCAGATGGCTGACTAGCCTCTGTCCCACCCCAGGCACTCACCTTCTGTGCCAGTCTTCCAGTGCTCCTGACCTCTTCATTGGCCCCTGGAGTCCCCTGCTGCAGCACTGTAGAGTGAACAGCCTCTAGAGTGATGTTCCTTGGCCAAACACCTCAGCTGGACATGGTTGGAGTCCTCTCTCCCTGATCTCACCATGAGTGGCTACAAAGGAGATATCTCTAGTTTACCATCTTGCTCTGTCTCCCTATAATTTTTATTGTTTCATGTCTTAAGTTTAAATCTTTTACTGATTGTGAGTCAGATTTTATAAGTGGTGAGAGTTGTGGGTCCTGTTTCAGTCTTTCACATGTGCAATTCTCCCAGCACCATTTATTGAATAGGGATTCTTTTCTGCCTTCTTATATGCCTTTGTTCAGTTTATCAAAGATCAAATGGCAATATGAGGCTGGTTTTCATCTTTAGGTTTTCTATTCTGTTTCATTGATCTATGTCTATATTTTTGTGCCAGTACCATGCTGTTTTGAACATTGTGAACTTGTAATGTAACCTAAAGTCTCATAGAGTGATGCCTCCAGCTTTGTTTTTATTTCTAAGAATTGTGTTGGCTGGCTTGGCATCTGTAGCTACGTGGTTAGGGCACCAGCCACATACACCGAAGCTGGCAGGTTCAAACCTGGCCTGGGCCTGCTAAACAACAATGACAATTGCAACAAAAAAATAGCCAGGCATTGTGATGGGTGCCTGTAGTCCTACATATTTGGGAGCCTGAGGCAAGAGAATTGCTTAAGCCCAAGAGTTAGAGGTTGCCGTGAGCTGTGACGTCATGGCACTCTACCAAGGGTGACATAGTGAGACTCTATCTTAAAAAAAAAAAAAAAAAAAAAAGAATTGTGTTGGCTATACAGGTTTTTTCCTGCTCCATACAAAATGAAGAACTACTTTTTTCAAGTTCTTCAAAGCATGCTGTTGGCATTTTAATGGGGATTGCATTGAATCTGCAGATCACTTTGGGTAATATAGACATTTTAACAATGTTAATTCTTCCCGGCCAAGAGCATGGTATATTCTTCCATTTGTTAATGTCTTGTGCTATTTCTTTGCTTAGAGTTTCATAATTCTCTCTGTAGAGATCCTCCACCATTTTTGTTAGATATATTTGCAGGTTAGTCATTTTCCTTGAAGCTGCAGTGAAGGGTATTGTGGGTACTGTGTCCTTGATTTAATTCTTTTTTTTTAAATACATGTATTTTATTATTCTTCATTACATTATTTCCCCCACCCCCAGTGGTGAGACAGAATTTATTTACAGAAAAGAATACAGAAAACACTAAAGCTCCTGGTAGAGGGAGAGAATTCGAGTGGGGAAAGAGAAGCTCTCTCCGTTTCTCTCCTGGTCTTTCCCCGTCTCCTCCTTTAGGCCTTTAGTCTCAGGGTATATATAGGTGTATGGGTTCCTTGGCCAGGAAACAAATGAATACAGTCCCTTCCGCTGGGGGAAAGGTGAATGAGTGTATCAACAAATGAATGGATACAGTCCATTCATGGAATTGAGGCCTAGGAAATTCACAAGAAATTGACCTAGGAATTGGCATAGGAAATGGGGGGTTCCACATTTAGTCCTAAGTGTAAAGTGAAGGAGACACCAAGGCACAGGTGTCTCCTCGGCAGTTGTCCAGCCTTTTTGTCTGTTGGAGCCTCTGGTGGGGGTTGGAGGTCCCCCTCCTTGCCTGTCATCCAGCCCGCTGGCTCTTCAGCTGGCTGCCGCAGCACCAACACCACCAAGGAGGAGGCAGCAGGTCCACCAGCTCCACTGAGCTGGCTAGGGCGCCAAATGTCTTGCATCAATTCTCCCTCTCCAAGTAGAAACACTAACTGCTGTTAGGGAAAAGGGGTGAAGACTCGATCTAACTGCTTCCTGCTGAATCAGGCGATGATAGAAGGGGGCAGTTAGGGTTTCTCCGGAGGGAGAGTGATACAGGGGTTCATGGACTAGAAACATCTTTATTGCGTGTGGCTTGATGACATTTCTGGAAAACATAAATCTGATTAGTGTAATCAGTAATAGGCAAAGGTAGAACAGCATCAGGTCAGAAGCACTTATTCAGTGATGCTAAAAGAAAACCATATTAGGATTTTT
>CAUYRH010112387.1:0-20153 GCA_963574655.1 Perodicticus potto | reverse complement strand
CACAGCTCACAGCAACCTCCAATTCCTGGGCTCAAGCGAGTCTCCTGCCTCTGCCTCCCAAGTAGCTGGGACCACAGGCGCCCGCCACAACGCCCGGCCATTTATTTTTGGTTGCAGCCGTCATTGTTGTTTGGCGGGCCCAGGCTGGATTCAAACCCGCCAGCTCAGGTGTACATGGCTGGCGCCTTAGCCCGTTGAGCCACAGGCGCCGAGCCGAGAAAACTAAATCTTAAGGAGGTAGAATCATTCACGGCAAAGACAGAGAAACTATTGGCAGAGCTGGTACCTCACCAAATCTTCAATCTTCAACTTCTACTTATTCAACCAGACAGTTAATACTCAAGCTGACAAGCTGAAAACTTTTTCAGGATAAAATACTCAGAAATATTGGATAAAATATAATAAATATCATTTTACAAGCATGGTTGAGCTCAGAAAAAGAATAGGACATGCCCAGTGATCAAAAAGGAAGAGGAGACAGAGGTTAGCCTGTGCCCAGGGATGGGGGGACCAGGAGCTTGGACCTTAGTGGCCAAAGAGGGTTGAGGGTTTAGTTAAGCTTGGACTCAGAAGTGGGGTGGAACGAGAAGTGAATACCCCACGTAAAATAGACCTCCATAGGGCTACTCTAGCCTGTGCAAGGATGCTGGTCTCAGTGTGGGTTCTAGGACAAAAAAAAAAAAGAAAAAGAAAGAAAGAAAGGAAAGAGAGGAAGGCTCCCAGGAAATTCATAATGGAGAGCTGACTCTCATCTGGGTTGTAAAGTAACCCAATGCTACTGTTGAGTCTAGGAAGTGGTCTCAGATCAGAGATGGCCCACAGCACCTGTCAGAAGTAAACACAAAACATTCTATAGAGAAATACCCTTTGCCAGACCCCACAGAATCCCACAGATGAAGCCCACTGAAGATGAATCCTCAAATCAAAACCACAAAATAACTGTGGGTTGTTGTTAGTGGATTGCATGGGGGGTGGAATCCATCACGAATGCATCAACAGCTATAATAAACCACAAAGCTAGATCCTTATGTTTGCAAAATCCAAAATGTCTTTCTACTATTTAACTTCCAGGAGACTAAGTGGATAAGGCAGCTGGACTCCTGGTCTCCTTTATTTGTGGAAATGTAAACCACGGTCCGTTTCATTAATTTAAAAGATCTATTTGGCTTCTCAAAAAAGCTGCTCTTTGAATTTGATTTTAAGAGAAAAGCATACATGGCCTTCTATTCATTTCTAAAAATAGAAGAACTTACCACTATCTCTCTTAGATAATTCAAATGTAGACCTAGCCCAGAGGCAAGAAAATGGAATAGTTTTCTTCTTGAACTCCCTTAGGGTTTAAGATTCCATAAGGATTTCTCTAGAGCCACGTGTCTCAGCTAGCTTTCAAAAAAAAAAAAAGAAAAAAAACCTCTTGATCTGAAAATGTTATGCAATCATTGGCTGTAATCAAAAAGAGGGTGAGTGAGCAGGCTGCACTGTCTGCCAACCAAAACAGTAACTACGCTAGAAAAACCTAACTCCTTTGTATTTGGCAATTTCTAATTGTGAATCACAGATGATGATACAAATATCTCTTGCTAAAATCTGAAGTGGCCTGTTGTAAACAAATATATAATCATTCCTCTTACCCAGCAACACAGACCACAGACAACAGCCCCAAATCTCATACCATGAGACAAGGACACTCTCCAACTCACACTCAAAGCCAGATCCTCAAACAATAAGGGGAAAGGGAGTTCTTTTTCTGCATAAAAAGATTACTTGACTGATTTTCAATACTTGGCTCTAATTAAGGATAAAAGATGGGGAAGGAAGCAAGCTGAAGAGAGAATGTAGAGTAAGGGTGTTAGCGAAGATACAAAGCTGGTATTAGGTGATTTGCAAATAGCATCGTACTGAATCCTCCCCAATCCTTATGAGGCCGGCTTCCGAACCAAAGTCAGAGATGAGAAATCACAGTAAGGGTCAGCAATGGCCCAGAGAAGCACTGAAGCAGAGTCTCACTCACATCTTTCTGATGCTACACCCCAGAATTTTCATTAGCCCTGTTCATAAAATCCATATTCAAATAAATGATTCATGGAAGCCAGGAAAGAAAAGGATCTTTCTCTTTATGCAGCAGAAAGCTCCCATGTTCACGTTGGGGTTTTCACTTTTAATGTCAACTATTTTTTACATTGGCACCTGACAGATTGATAGCATTTATATCCATTAAAATGGGTGCGTATTAGTGAGAGAGAGAGAGGATACCTCTCTCTTCCCACACAGGCCAAAGTGAGATCCGAGACACTTCCCAAAGAAACTCCAGCCCCGATCAAAAGGATGCTGGCTATATTTGGCATGTCAGCAAAACAAAGGATTGAGTTCAAGCTTTGTGAGTTTCCAGGTGCTTTCTGAAAAGAATGAGCATACAAATAGCAATTGAGATAGGAAGAAAGTGAGAAAGAAGAAAATGGGAAGAAGGGGAGAGAGAGAGAGAGAAAGAAACAGGGGAAGAGGGAAGGAGGAAGGGAGATGAGAAAGAGGCAGGAAAGAAGAGAAGAGAGAAATGGAGAGAGAGAGAGAGAGAGGAGTGAGGAAGACAAAGTGCAGACAGAAGAAGAGTCACACTAGAACAAATCTTTTCTTGAGTGGCCGAACCTGGAGGGAAGCAAACACTGCCCCTGGGTAAGAGGGAGCCTGAGACTAGTCTCATTCCTTGGTAGCCCAGCACTGCCACCTGCCCCCTGCCATCCATTCTTCCAGCTAGCATCTACTAACCGCCAGTCTGGGCCTAAAACTGTGCCACAGATTCAAAGCAGAACCCTCCATCACCTTGCTTCCCGTGCCTGAGAGTTGATCTGCGGAGAGCTGACTTAGAAAGCTCACTGCGGTGTTCGGTGGAAGGCGGTAAACGCCCAGTGGCAGGATGGCTTGCGTGTCCTGAGCAATCGGGAGGGAGAAGAGGCTCCCAGCTTCAGCAGAGAGAAGACAGGATGGAGGTCAGACAAGGCTTCACTGAGGAGACCAGACTCCAGGGCCCTGAAAGTGGGGCTGCCCTCATCTCCGGAGGCCCCAGACAGGCGCCCTCAACCCCCAGAGAAGTCTTAGCATATCACGGCTAACTTAATTCCCGGAGCGGGGAAGTCTGCGACCTCCCCCCACGATCCAGACATACACGTGAGGGGCTGTATCTGGATCCTGCTCCTCCTGCTCGGCCCTTCCTGACCACGCCGAGCCTCTCACTCGCTTCTCCTGGGTGTCCTCAGTGGGCAGGAGGAGCAGAGGCTGCGGGCACCACCTCCATGCCAACTCGCCCTGGGGGGCTCGGCCCTGCTGAGCAGCCCTTCTCCAGACTGCCCCGCCCCGGCCCCCGCAGCATCGCCGTCCAGGCTGTCTTCCGGCATCTGTGCCCTCTTGGGCCTCCTCTTGTCCTGGTTGCCACTTAACTGTGGGGTCCCTAAGGATCCATCCTCAGACCTGGCTCTTCTCACTCTGCACCCATGTGCTAGGCGACAACAGCCAGTCCTCTAACTTAGCTGGCAGTCAGGCGGCCGGCTCCGCGTCTGTATCCGCAGGCCACAGCGTGCTCCCGAGAGCCCGGTGTACAGGACCACCCACTCGTCATTCCTCAAAGAGAACCTGCCCGCACCGCAAACTCAATATTCCCCAAACACACCCCCTGGCCTCCCTCCCGTTCCCACCGCCAAGCCTGCTCCCCTTAACGTCTACATACACCCTATCTTAGCAAAGGGGGAACAAAACCCAGAGCAATCCCTTCTCACTAAAGAGCCACAGCCCTCTCCTCTGGGCTCTGAGGCGAGCTCAATGTAGAGCTGTGCATATAGACAACCCCCAGGCCAGCGTCAATCTGCCGAGTCCAGCTGGTTCCACCTCGCTAACAACCCATTCTGCCCTCCCCAGGGAGCGGCCTTGGTTGGGGCTCTTCTCTGGATTGCATCACTCCTATATCGTTCTCAGTTTCTTGGGTACCATTCCCCGCCTGGCTTTAGGACCAACACCCCAAAACTCAAATCTGACCATGCTGTTTACCTACGTAAAATGGTTTGCCTTCCTTGAGATCAGTGGTTCTCAACCTTCCTAATCCCGCAACCCTTTAATACAGTTCCTGTGGGTTGCGACCCACAGGTTGAGAACCGCTGCTTTAGATGAAGACCTAACTCCTAAATGGAGATTTTTTGGTCACTGCTTACCTATCCAGCCTCCTCATTTGCCACCATCCCTAATACCCATCTCCTCATCACTGGGGTCTGGACATGCCGAATAGTGGGCAATCCTTGAAACCATCCCTTGGCCTTCCCATGTAATGAGTGACTCCTCCTCATCTTTTAAAACTCAGTGTACATGTCACCTCCTCTGGGAAGCCCTCCCTGCTTATTCCTTCCCAAAACACCACCACCACCCCTCTGTGCTCCCACAACAGCCTATGAATGTATTTCCATCATGTACCTTATCACCCTATACTCTGAGCACTCATTTATTTATTTCACTGTCTTCTCTTCAGAGCAGGAGCAGAATGGTTTCAGACTTCATATTCCCCATGTATACCACAATGCCTGGCACAAAGTGGATGTTCAATAAAAGTCTGTTGAATAAATGAAGAAAATATTAGGAATGTTTTTAATATGATTCTTTGCTTTCCCAATGTATTAACCTCTGGGTTCATATGTAAGAACTAAAATACACAAAACAGAAATACAGGACAGTGCTTCTTAAACTGTTATGAATTAGTGGAGAAGGCTGGTTTTTAAGGAGCAGCACCTCATGGTAAATAGAGCCTGAATTTTGCAGGCAGGTGTCCCTGGGACCCACTCCTGTGCCCTCCTGGATATTATTTCACCCAGTGTGCTTCACTCTTTCCCTCCCAGCTCTTAAACTATGATTCAGTTGTAAAACTTCCATGTATATACAATTACCAAGAAATGTTTCTGTTTTGTTAATGCAAAATCCTACATCCCTTCTAGGCATGTGAACAGAGATGCTGAGGAAATAAAGTCCCATGTGGACCCTCATCTCAACCCTCATCCTGGATAAGGTGATTAGAACTGCCTTTCAGTTTTTTGGGCTGTGAGAGCAACACGGGAGCTGTCTGCGCATGCGTCCGGGTGGGAGTGACACTGCAGTTACCCACCCTCTGGCCCACCTTGTTTGTTGAGTGATTAAACCACAGTCACTTTAGGCCTAAAAAAGATAAACTAAACTATAAATATTTGCCTCATAATAGTATTTGCAGGAGCAGTTAAAAGCCAACCTTTTGTTCTGCAGAAAATAAACTACCTCCGGAAAGAAGACAAAATTAATGGTTGTTCATCACTTCAACTGGCCCTTTAATGAAGCGGCAGAATGAATGAATCAATATTATCACGTTAACATTTATCACACCTGACATAACAATTATACAAATAGAGTCCATGGCATGGTTTGGCAGCTCTGTTAGAATGCAAAACTACTTAATCTGAGTAAAGATGGAAAAGTTTACAGCAGAACAAACCATGAAATAGAGACCCAGACCCATTCCAGCACCCTACCTGAAGAAGCTATGCCATCTAAAGATAGAGGTCTTTTTCTTTTTTTCAAGTCCCTGAGTAAAATATAGCAAATGTTAAGAGGATTTTTTTTTCATGTATTGTACAGGAAAAAAAAAAAAACTTCATCAGACTTAGTACAGAGTTTTGAGCCCCGCCCCGAACCTACTCTTTAGGAAAACATGTTCGTACTAGGCCTAAGAAGTTAAACAAGGAGGCACTTGGTGTCACAACCACACTGTGCGTGTAACCTTGAATGAAGTAGTAGGCCATGCAGCAGCTTCCAGGTTAGCCAGCCAGGAAGGGTCTCCCACTGTCTGTTAGAACATGTCCAGGGGACATACCGGACACCAGAGCAACGGGAGTCTCTTCCTCCAATGTGGATCTGCACCACACGCTGGGGACACCCCCTTGGTCCCCACATTCAGCTCACAGCTCCTTCCAAACTTCATTTCTCGAATATTTCTTACTATAACTTCTCAAAGTTTGGAACTTCATTTTTCCAATGCCTTATAAAGACTTTATACTTTTTATGAAGTATCATATTATAAATCACATTCCAGAAAATCAGAGTAATGATTCCTTGCATTTTGACCAGAAACAAAAGTCAGGAAAGTACAGATTGGTTAGGTTTTGCATCGACATCAGTGCCCTTTATTTTTTTGCCTTTTAATATTTAAAAAAAAAAAAAAAACATGAGTCAGTATTTAGGAGGACTGAATGCCTTTCCTTGGGACCTGGAAAAGACAATGCGAACAGAGCTGTGGACCTGGATTCTTAACCAGTGAGTGCTCAGAGACAGAAAGGAGTTTTAAAAGACTGAGGGACACCCAGGGCAGTGTAGAGGACATGGTAGAAATAGCAGGAGTAAGTTCTCCTACACTCTACACCATTTAGGAGCTCCAAGGAAAGACCTTGAAGACACAGTTTTCATCAGCTCATCCAATATTCTGGCTTTTGCTATTTCACCTGATGTTCTTACTACACCAGCAGCCACTTCTATCGGCTGGGTAGATGTTCCAGCTCTGGGCCTGAGCAAGCAATATATGAATTGAATCTTCTGCCAGTAGGCCTCACTGGTCTCCCAGCAGTTTCCACTTCTAACTTCACTAAAAAAAGATATTGTCTGTAAGATCATCAAATCTACTCATCTAAGGCTTACTTTAATTTATAAGAGACATCTATATTTTTAATCATACTACTCTAGCATTTTTTTTTTTACCCAAAAAGAAGCTTCATTACATATAAACTTTTATTCATTGGAATAGGAAGATGAGATAATCTAACAATTCAAATAATGCAGCTATTAGAAGAAAAAGTGTTTTCAAATAGAATTAAAGCTCTTCTGAGGAAAGAGAAGATGCATTGTGAGCCATCACACACCACTCCCCTAAAAACTGAAGGCAAAGATGACTTAAGAGTTCTCTAAAACATCTATCTGATACTCAATTAACAGCTGTGACCATAGTGGAAACAAAAATTATTTCAAAGACAACAACATCAATAATCCAGAAGAGTTCAGAGCATTTTGGGAAAATCTTGTGATCGATATTAGAAAACACAGAGGTAAAACTGGAAGTTGGTACAACCACTTTGGAAACCTGGCAATATCTACTAAAGACAGGAACATATGAGTGCCACTGCAATCAACATTTCCGTTTCTAGACAGATGTTCCCTAACAGAAATGTATAGTGATGTTCAACAAAGCAATTGTTCACAGCAGCACTATCCAACATAGCACCAAACTGGAAGCTACCCAAATATCCATCTAGAAAAGAATGAGTGAATGCAAAGTGGTGTATTCACACAGTGGGGTTCTATAGAGCAGGGAAACTGAACACTCTGCAGCCACACAGATCAATATGAATAACTCACAAATATAATGTTGAGCAGAGGCCATGAGCCCCAAAGGACAGAAACTATACGATTCCAATTATAGTCGCACACCACATATACAACGGTGGTCCCATAAGAAGAAAAATGGAGCTGAAATATTCTTATTGCCTAGTGGAGCAGTGGCAAGGCACTGCTCTGCTGTTTGTGGTCATGCTGGGGCAAACAAACCTACACTCTGCCAGGCGTATAAAAGTCTAGCATGTCCATTTCTCAGAATGTGTCCCCATCACTAAGCCAATCATGACTGTACATAAAGTCTGCAATTAGAGGTGGCAGAGGGAGGGGAGGGTGCTAGAGACCAAAAGCAGCCCAAGGGGGGCTTCTGGGCCCTGGTGCATCCTGTTGGGCTGGTTCTGTCTATACGGGTGTAATTCACTTTGTGAGAACTCCATAAGCTGTCACTTACGATGTGTGCACATGTCAATATTTCATAAACACCATCTTCATTTTTAGTAACTTTAATGTTTTTACTTATTATAAAAGTACTAACTCCTATTTGATGTACAGTATATAGAAAATACAAATGAGAAAAATAAATTATTTGTCTGGAATCCTGTCACCCAGAGATGACCATTGGCTACATTTTCAGAATAACTGTAAAGGGATCATTTCCCATCACCGTAATCTTGTTTACTTAATATTAGAAATAATTTCATGTCATTAAATGACCCTCTACAGCAACTTTCTCCATTGCTGTATCGCAGCCCATAATCATACCTGCACAGCACAATAGATTATTTAACTTCTACTTGTTTTTTTTTGACACTTAGGTCTCTTATAAATAATTGACATGGTAAGAAAACACGTCTTTAACCATATCTATGATTATTTCCTTAAGATAAATTGCCTAACAATGTCAGGGTGTGTAACAAAGTAATTACCACCCAGGAAGGAGTTTTGCTAATTTACATTCCCAGAAACTGTGTTTAAGAGTTCCTACTCACATGATAGTTATTTTGAAGAGTTCAGTAGAAGAGAGTTAAAGAAATGTTGCACCACACATTTTCCCTCTCACATATAAGATTTTTAAAATAGATCCCTGAAAGTTGATAAAGTCAAGTTATAAAATTCCCCTTTGACAGTGAGATCCCCAGCTGCATGAGACACATGTCTTAGACTAAAGCCTGAGAGCTGGCAGTTTGGGACAGTATCCGTGAGCTGCAAGCTGCCAGCAAAAAGGTGACATAAAAGAGTCCGTTTATACCCAGACGGCGCTCACGTTCCCTTTTGGAGGATTTTTCAAAGTTGTCTTGATCGTCAGTCAAAGGTGTCTGGGAGGCTGTGGAGTTCACACATTTCACAGGCCCAGGGGACACTGGGGTTTTGCTGAGCCCCCGAGCCACCAGCTTGGTGTGGGCAGGAAAGGACGATGATGCGCCTTCGCTGCCAGCCCAGGGTCAGCTCTGGACAAATGGCAGCCTCTTGCTTTATTCAGTTTATGAAACTCACACCACTTGAATATATCTTGGTCTGCACTGAGCCAAGGATAATTTATTTAACAGTAGAAAATCTCTTTTAAACCACACTAATGGGAAATAGAGTAGCAGGTCATCCATCAGCAGCAATTAACCCTAATATCCTGAAGTTCCCTAAGATCATTAAGGAAGTGGAGAGAGACGCCCATCTTTCCCTTGGAGCCACCTGCTGACTCCTTGGGCTCTTGTCATACTTCTCAGCAGCTTCACCCAATTCCTTCAAGGATTTTGCTGTGTGTTTCCTCTGGGATAATGCTTTCCAGCACCAAAGGTTATCAGGTTAATCTTGGGAATGCTGTTTCTATTCAAGTGTCCTAGAGTAAAATCTACAAGTAAATCTATATGTTATGTGACTGACACTTTGGTGCTGACTCCCCGCTTCAACAGCTTTTCACTGAGCTTTGTGCTAACAGGTACAAGTTCCCATTTAACACAGAAGACTGTCGAGAAGTTTCTTCCTGAAATTCCTGGGTTCACATTCCCCCCTTATCCAGACAGACAAAAGGCAAGAGGAAATATTTACCATTTACGCACCAAGAGAAACAGAAAATCTAGGCCAAGTAGTCATAAGACCTAGGCCGGCAAGAGTATTGTATTGAAATGTGTTTCTCCCCAGTGCTTAGTGATGCCAGCCTCGAGATTACAGAATACAGCACATTTTTCACCCCAAGGAAGCAAATAAGTGGCATGATTAGCTACAAGTGGCATCTCTCTGACCCTACACACTTCTTCTGTGTTGTGTGTTGGTAAACACAAACTATGAAAAACATATGTAACAAAAATACATTTATTCACATCACGGTTTTAGTGTGGAAGATGGTTTAAAACACCGAATCCACACCCTTGGAAAATATGATGGAAGCGAAATATTCGATTCTTCCTTCCCCCTCTCGCTGTGAACAGTGCTCATCAGGCCATTGAATGGGTTTCTCAACCCACCAACATCTCTAGCCAGATAATTCTTTGCTAGGGGGGAAGTTCCTGTGTGTCGTAGGACATTTAGCAGTGTCCCTGACCACAACCTGCTAGGTGTCAGTAATCATGGCAAGTCTTCAGAATTGACAAATGTTCTCTGGGAACAAATTGTCCCTGTTGAGAACTTCTGCACTTGAGAAAATCAGAATGGTGGAGCCACAGAAACACAGATGGAAACAGGCTTCGGCCCAGGTTCAGCGTTTAGCTAACTGTAGCCTTGCCACTGAGATTCTGGGCGTTCACTTGTGCATCTGCTATGATGCCCAGGCCCTGAGGCTGCAGTGCCCAGGCCCCAAGGCTGGAGTGTCCAGGTCTCAAGGCTGCAGTGCCCAGGCCCCGAGACTGCAGTGTCCAGGCCCCGAGGCTGCGGTGCCCAGGCACTCAGTATGAGCCATGGAGGAGGGAGAGAGCAGGCATGGGCTGAGGGAGAAGGCAGACTGCAGTGCACCTGCAACGGAACCTCCGCTGGCCCCAGGGAGAATTCTGGAACTGGATAACTACAGAGTGGCCCTTCAGGTTTGTCCGCAGTTGAGGCAAGGGTATCAGGCCTTGTATCTCCACGTCCGTCGACCAGGCATCGGGTGAGGACTGCCCAGAAGGAAGAGGCATTACCTTGGGGAAGGAGTTCCCTTCAGCACAGGCCACAGCACTCCTCTAAATCTGAAGGAAAAACCCAGCGAGGAGCCCTTGCACCCCCGACCCTCCCCCCCACCCCACCCCCGGGCTGCGGGGCTAAGCACCTCTTGGAATGGTGGCACCGCAGCATGTGAGCAGCGCAGGCCAGAGTCCCCAGGCACCAGTAAGAGGGAAGATTCCGAATCAGAAGCGCTGGGCAGGGATCCTACCTACCCTGGGGTCCCGGGCCTGTCCTCATCTACACCCCGGGTTCCTTCTCTGACCCTTGTGGTCCCGGCTTCCCCGGGAGTGTCAGTGAGCGGATATTCCACCCCAGGCGTCGTCAGGTGCTGGAGACCTAGCAGGGCGCAAACCGGAGCCTCTGCTCACCCGAGCTTTCACTTCAGCGCAGAGACCGGGAAGGGCAGGAGTGAGATAAGCACAGGTGGAGGGACCCGAGGTAACCGCTCCGACCGGCTGCAGCCCGGGGTACTGAGTGAGCCCTGCCGGGGCCTCGTCACAGTAGGCAGCTAAGTCTGCCACTGCGTAAGGCCAACCGACAGGAATGTGAATTTATTATCCCAGAGCAAGAAAAGTGCTAAAGAAATCAGCTTCCCCAGAGAAAAACAACAGGAACTGAAAACTGAAAAAATCCTGGTATCTTGATGCCTGAGAAAAACTTTTGTTTTTAATTAACATACATATTTATGGATGAGTTTTTGTTATCAAAATATTTTCAGTGTTGTGCTGTCTTATTTTTATTTACTTATTTACTTAATTTACTTTAACTTTTTAATTTTTATTTAATTCAATGATTAAAACCATTTAGAAAATAAAATAGGCTGGGTGCTGTAGCTCATGCCTGTAATCCCAGCACTCTGGGAGGCCAAGGCGGGTGGATTGCTGAGCTCCGGAGTTCAAGACCAGCCTGAGTCAGAGCGAGACCCTATCTCTAAAAAAAGCCGCACGTTGTGTCGGGCATCTGTAGTCACAGCTATTTGGGAGGCTGAGACAAGAGGATCACTTGGGCCCAAGAGTCTGAGGTTGCTGTGAGCTATGACACTAAGGCACTTTACCAAGGGTGACAAAATGAGACTCTGTTCAAAAACTAAATAAACAAATACGTAAATAAATAAATAAATAAATAAATAAATAAATAAAATACTTGTGAAAACCCCTGTATGTGTGTGAGATCTAGAAAACCATTTTAGATCCTTACTTCTCAAAAAGTATAGTCCAAATAGAAGTTTCCATTAAATGCAATGTCTGATTCAATCTGCATTCAATAGATTTGCAGTGGGTTGAGATTCTGCATATCCTTTTTTGGATTCAGAATCCAGCTCTGTCACCCATGCTAGAGTACAGAGGCATCATCATAGCTCACTGCAACTTCAAACTCCTAGACTTAAGCAATCCTCCTGCCTCAGCCTCCGGAGGAGCTCAGTTTACAGACCTGCACCGCTATAACAGGCTATTTTTTTTTTTTTTGTAGAGACGAGGTCTCATACTCAGACTGATCTCAAACTCCTGATCATAAGCCATCCTCCCGCCTTTACCTCCCCAAGTAAGGATACAAACATGAGCCACCACACCCAGCCTGTGTTTCTAATAAATTCACAGGTGATGTTGAGGTTGCCTCTTCACAGACCACACATTGAGTAAGCTACTTTCTAGATGCTTCCCCTAAACTGATTGTTACAGTTCAGGTGCAGAAATAATTGAGCACCCAGGAAATAAAAAGAATGTGGAAACAATAATGTACCATGAACCTAATAGCTTATACACTGCTGGCTTAGCAGTAAAGTGAACCCCAATTAAAACTTTCAGCAAATCAAAGATATTTCCTTCAGCATTTAAACATTATGCCTCCGGATCTAAGACAACATTAAGTAGGGTACCATTTGCTGGCAGACATAGGTAACTACTACATGGACTCTGGATATATTATTTACAACATAAATACCACAAAACAAGCCCTGAATAATATTACTTCCTGTGAAAGTGGGCCAGCCCTTAACCACAGCATTTTCCTGAACTGAACTGGCATTCACAACCATTCACTTCCAATATTAGAGGTAAGCCCTTAAGTAAAAATAATTTGCTACAGACATCATGTTGATGAGATAGTTACTGAGCATTTTAAATAAAGCAGTAATAAGAGTTGATCGGAAAATGAGACAAAGATCATTAGAGCCAAAATTAGTAGGTTTTCTCTTGACAATTTTATTCCAGATGGCTGGCATCACTCAAGGATTTTATCTTTTTTTTTTTTTTAAAAAGAGCACTCAAGATATAGTATAAGTCAGCATCTTAGATTATATTTTTCATCACGGTCATCTAGATCGGATGTGCCAGAAAACTGTTATATTAGGATCATGAGTGATCTGTGAAAAGGTTTCAACTTTATGGACATGAGCAGAATTTTATGAGATGAGTAACAGCTTAATAACAGTATTTTTAAAAGAAATTTGTAATATATTTAATGATCTTTTCATATAAAACTCCTTCCTCAAACTAACTCACCCAGTGAGGTTTGTCACAATTAATTAATAAAAATAACTTTCACTAAGTGTGTGTACATATATTATTTTTCCAGTTGAACAATCTATTAATATTTTAAAAACTTAAGAAGGTAAACTATTTTAAAATGACCTAAGGGGAAGAAAATGCTGACAAGGATTTGCTATGTAACATTAGCAGCTTTGATTACAATTTTTAAAATAGCACTGTCACTACATGAATTATCAACATTTGTAGAGGTAGAATTTACATTATAAAAAGTCTTAAGATTGAGCTCTAATTGTACAAGATAATTTAAAAACTAGTATGATTTTGTCTGAACATGGCAAAATAAAATAATTCTCATTAAATTCTACACCTCAAGATATCCACAAAAAGCAAATTCTATCCTAGATCCTTGGGAAACCAAGGTGGAAGGATCAACTGAAGCAGGAGTTGGAGATCAGCCTGAGCACGAGTTGAGTGAGACCCTGCTTCTACCAACAGTAGAAAACTTAGCTGTAAGTGGTGGCACGTGCCTGTAGTCTCAGGTACTCAGGTACCTGAGACAGGAGGATTACCTGAGCTCAGAAGCTTGAGGTTGCAGTGAGCTATGACAACAGCAATGCACTCTAGCCTGGACAGCAGAGTGAATCCTTATCTCAAAAACAAACAAACAAAAAAGGCAAATTCTGTGATTTTTCTTCCTTACATCCCATGTCAATTCCTCAATTCATACTTTTTTTTTTTAAGGTAAGAGATCGATAATAAGTAAACGGGCATATTTTAAGGAACTATTTCTTTTTAAGTATGTGGTTTAGACATGAGTTAGAGTCAGTTCTTTTCCTATGTTTTTCTACATCTTTAATACTACCCTATTTAAGTGGTCAAGTGCCTACTCATGAAATACCCAGCAATATCTCAGAATTTCATCCAAATGATTAGTTGTGTTAGTACAGCTATGATGGGAAGGATATTCAGTTGTCATTCTTTGTAATCAGAAAGACATTTACTATAGGTTTATTGATAGATAATTGTAAAACTTCATCTCCACTGAAAATTTCAAACTTATGGCCCGCCTCCTACAGCTCTTCATGCCTAGAGCAGTAAGTAACACCTTATTGGCTATTCTACCATCCCATCTCCTCCCTTAACCGAACCTACATAAGGTGCCCTTGTCTTTTATTCTCTCTCTCTTCTCTCTCCCCCTCTCTCTCCCCACCTGTGTGTCTCATGTCTCTCTCTCTCTCCTTTCTCTCCTCTCCTCTCTTCCCCCGTTACTCTCTCTCCCCTCCTCCTTAATGCTGCTCTGCAGCATCCCCCACCAATAAAGTCCTTTCGTACAAGCCTTGGTGTTCTGTGAGGTTTATGCTGGTCAATTGCTACCCTTTTATCTGGTGTCAAAGTGGGAACTAATTAGGAAACGCTCCAAGTTCCTGAGAGCTCCCTATCTTCTTCTCGCTCTCCTGGCACTCATCACCATCCTCGGCTAGTGTCCATCCACCAAAGCACCATAACCAGCACTCAACACCACCTCACCCGAACCCAGTAAGTACCCCTATGGGAGCAAGTTTTCACTAATCGTGGGCTAGGTTGCTTACATTCCTGGCGATTCACCCATTTCTCAAGGCTTTAGTTCCCAATTCCCCTTAACCTTGCGTGGCCTAGCTCAGTGCTTCTACTCCTCACACAAAAATTCCTGGCACCAGGTCTCAAGCTCTCCTCAGCCCCAAGGGTCTGACCCTACTTTCAGATAGTGATGGCTGTCATAAATTGTGTCCTAGTTTTTCTCGGCCAGCAACAAAGCAGGGAAGACGTTCCCCCTTTGTCCTGATCCTCATGTGATTCTGCTCACGCTTTATTTCCACTACGAATCGCCATGGGTGCAGGCTATTCCATCCCACCTAACTCCCCCTTAGGGTACTTGTTATGCCACCTGGTAAAATTAGGATTAAACTTGTTTGGCCACTTTACAAGCTAAATAACCAAAGTATCTAGCCAAGCTATAGTTCACTTAATTTTTCTTTAATCCAAAACTTACATAACTATTGTATGCGCCTTGGCAAATGGAGTGAGGTCCCCTACGTTCAAAGCTTCTCCTATCTTAAAACCAAGCCTAATTTTATGTTCGAGTAATTCCAAAATTCTTGTAACAAAGAACTCTTTCTACTCTCCATCTCGCTGAACAACCTATTCAAACCTCCTGCCATACTCGGCTCCTCCCTCAACCATACAATTGCCTCCACCCTCTTTCCCTCCTACTTCCCTAGCAACCAATCTAAACTCATCTTCTAACTCCTCCCCCCACCAACTAGCCCTCAGAGTTCTTCCTGTTGTCTCTCAGTCCACTTCCGGCTGCTCCAAGAAACACTTCCAGACCTCTTTACCCCCTTCTTACTCCAGCTCCTCCATATAATTCTACAGTAACTTCCACTACTTATCCTTAACTTTCCTCTAGTCCCCTCACCCAATCCCATATCCATAGGTTTCCAAAATTAAAAAAACCTTCAACTCTCTCTCACTTCCTAGCCCCGCTCTGCGAAGTAACTGATGCAATTTCTGTTTATTCCTTTCCCATAGCTAAACTCACACACCTTAAAGTTAAACTAAGTTCCTTTACTTCTAATCTTTCTTATTTTATTCAAAAGTTTCAGTTTATTACTATATCCTCTCAACTTACCTAACATAATGTTTTTATTATTTTAACTAATACCCTAACCTCTGACGAGCGCAAATGAGTGTGAGAGAAGGTGAAAGAGGCAACAAATCAATTTCATGTATCAAACAATAAACATCCTACAAATAAAATCACAGTCCCTAACTCCCAACTAAATCAAATTACAATAATAATGCAGGGGAAAAAAGTAAAGACATTGTTATCACCTGCATTCTTTGCAGACTTAGAGCTTCCACCAAAAAGGCTATCAATTATGATAAATTAAGGAAAGTCATACAGAATAAGTCTAAAAATCCTTCAGCATTCCTCCAACGCCTTATCAAGGCTTTTATTAAGTATACTAATTAAAATCCTAAAACAATAAGTGGGATAAACATTCTCATAACTTATCACTTTAACCAAAGTTACCCCGACATTAAACTTAAACTAAAGCGCTTGGAGCACGGACCCCTGATACCCCAGGCCGTGATCTTAAACACAGCCTTTAAGACAGTGTCACTAAGGCCATCATTTCTAACCTGCCTAAGTCAGGAGCGAAAGGCTGCTTCATAACTCAACCACCTGGACCATGCTACAAATACAGTGAAGAAGATCACTAGGTACAATGTTACCCCAATCCTAAGCCCCGACCAGGGCAATGCCTTCTCTACAAAAGAAAAGGCCACTGGAAAGCTGACTGCCCCTTGGCCCAGAGAGGCCATAAGGCCAGCCGACCACGGCACCTCCAGTAGACTTATTAAAGCTTGCCTCTTCTGAAGACTAACAAGACCTGGCTTCTTTCACACGATGAAGATCATCTCTGCAGAGCCAAAGGATAACCCTGATGGTGACAGGTAAAAATGATCGCCTTTCTTTTAAACACAAAAAAACTAACTTTTCAGCTTAAAAAAAAAAAGTCAGTGGTCCTACCTCCCTGTAGCCCATTCTCTATTGTTGGGGTGAAAGGTTTTTCCCACCATCCACGTCAAACTCCTTTTTTACACTATATAATTGGCAACTTGTCATTTATACATTCCTTTCAATATTGCCTTCCTGTCCAGTTCCCCTTCTAAGACATGACATACTTTCCAAATTAGGTACCACCCTCACTTTTAATTTTAAATTAATAAATGCTGACCCATCTCCTTCTACCTCACTCTGCCTCATCCTTTCCCAAGCCATCAAAGACCCATCACCGTAACCCATTCCACAAGAACAAGTAAATCCTAACGTTTAAAATACTAAACCCCCCTCAATTGCCTCCTACTCTCCAATTCTTGTTAAACTACACCCTAATTGCCAAAAACCTATTTGTCTTCACATGGACTGGACCCTACCTCTCAAACTTCTTTCCGAATTACTTGAACTGTACTCCCCCAAGGATTTCGTGACAGCCTCCACTTATTTAGCCAGACATTATCACGAGACCTCCAGTCCTATGATCCCTCTCCTTCAACCTTAGTTCAGTATGTTGATGACATCCTACTCTGCAGTCCCATCTTACATAACTCTAAATGCAACACCTGTTCCCTCCTTAATTTCCTTACAAATAAAAAATATAGAATCTCTCCCTCAAAAATTAAATTATGTCAACAAAAAATCATCTTAGTGTCCTTTTGTCTCTAGACTTCAAAGCTATTACCACAGATAAAAAAAGCCTTCTTTGCAACTTTCCTCTACCCACCACAAAACAAAAACTCCTCTCCTTTTTATAAACCCAACTTTTCTCTTCTAACTACTCCTTACTCAAAATGACCCTCATAAACTCCTAACCTCCATTTCCACTTCTTTTATTAGAAGCTTCAGCCCTCCACCTTCCTGATCTTTCTCACCACTTCCTCCTATGTGTCACAGAAAACCGTGAGTTTACTCTCAGTGTGTTTAAACATCAGCTAAGCCCCACCTTTGCTCCAGTTGCTTATCTCTCAAAACAGTTAGATCACACTGTTCAAAGTTAAGCCCCTTCTTTCAAGGCATTAACAGCCGCAGTTACTCTAATACAAGAATCAAAGAAACTCACTTTTGGTTCCCCTACTACTGTCCTATCCCCTTATTCTCTATCTGATCTTTTAACCTACAAAAATCTTCAAACCCTACCACCATGCCGTATTCTTAATCTTCAAACCTCTCTCTTATCTAACCCATCATTATCTTTTAACACATATCCCACACTAAATCCTACATCCCTCTTACCCACTCCCTCTGACTTGTCATCCACTCATGATTGCCTTCAAACACTAGACTTTCTTCTCCCTTACCTCTCCAACGTACAAGAAAGACCGTGCAGCACATATGGCTGCTCTCCAAAACTCTTCTTCTAACACCTCCTCTCGCCCCTTACTTGTTTCTACTCCTATTGTTACTGAAGTAAATAAAACGAATCAACCTCCCACTCGTGACCTCCTCAGCTATCTCCACAAGTTACTTCACCCCAACTCTCTGACTTTAATACAATTCCTCAAAACTTTCTTTCCTCTCTCACAAATACATTCAGAGTTTCTAAAATCTACCAGCACTCCAACCCCAAAACAAAGTCTCGCCTCCCACACTTTCCAACTCACCAAGCTAAAAAAACTTCTTCCTAAAACAAACAACTTGATTTCACACACATGCCTAAAATCAAACGTTATAAATACTTCTTAACATTACTAAATACCTTCTCAAATTAAATTAAAGCCTTTTCTATTACAAACAAGAAAACTACCACTATTGCCTCTATCATATTCAAAAACATTATTCCCCACTTTAAAATCCCCTATTCTTTACAGTCCAACAATGTACCTAAATTCACCTCCACCATTTCTCAAACCTTAACTAAAGCCTTAAGTATCCCATAACACTTCCATATTCCTTTCCATCCTCAATCTTCAAAAAGTCTAACAAATCCTTAAAATCTACCTTAACCAAACTTTCACTCAAACTTCACTTACATTAAATCACTCTTCTACCCCTAATACTTCTATGCCTACATTCAATACCAAAAAAACCCTCCAACCTCTCTCCTTTTAAGTTGATATTTTTTCTTTGTTACTGGATCTAAAATCATCACTAACGAAGTCCAGTCACTCCAAGAAAGACTCAAACTCCAAAAAAACAACGTAAATCAATGTCATCAAGTTTCTCCTCTTAGTTCACTCAAAACCCACTCTAAGTTACATTTCTACCTTTCCTCACATCTATAATTATCATCCTTAAACTAATAACTATGGCTCCATACATAACTCGTTTTATTCAAACTCAACTCTCAAAGTTATCTCAACAGGTAACTACTCAGTTGATACTCCAAACCTACACCCCAAATACAGATCCCTACCTGCAACAAGAAACTGTTCTTCATTAATAGACTACATTCTACTCCAGGCCATAAGACTTTCCTGAACACCACTTCTAAACAGCCACCACTTCCATCCTCCCAACGAAAAATCATAATCACCCTCTAGTTGGCCAATTAAAACTACAGTGCCCCTCTCAGCAGGAAGAAGCTACAGAAGGGAGAACTCAACATCCCCTATCCCAAGGCCAACCCTCTATTTTTAACATATCAAGAAGGGAGGAATGTTAGATAATTGCAAAGCTTCATTTCCACTGAAAATTTCAAACTTATGACCTGCCCCCTACGGCTCTTTGCGCCAGAGCAGTAACACCTTATTGGCTATTCTACCATCCCGTCACCTCCCTTAACCGAACCTATATAAGGTGTCCTTGTCTTTTATTCTCTCTTACTTCTCTCTCCCCCTTTCCCCCTCTCCGTGTGTCTCGTGTCTCTCTCTCTCTCTCCCTCCCTTCTCTCCTCACCTCTCTTCCCCGGTTTCTCTGTCTCTCTCCCCTCCTCCTTAATCCTGCTCTGCAGCATCCCCCACCAATAAAGACCTTTCGTACAAGCCTTGGTGTTCTGTGAGGTTTATGCCGGTCGTGTGCCTCCCTTTCATTTATCATACAGAATATTCAAATAATCAGAATGTCATATTCACCAAATGTGGGGTTAGAAATCCCCACATGTATGTCTCATGTATGTCTCATTCCAGTGAACCACTAATGGGTTTGCCTTCACAGAAAACACAGAGGTTTGGGCTGCCCTGAGGCAAACGCAAAGACTGTTTTCTGGTCATCCAGAGACAGATACTTTGAAGTTTTTGCAGCCTTTTGGTTCCCAGGAGTTAGAAGCTGAAAAGCTTCTTGCCTGGAGACACGGTCCAGAGGTTTTACATTTTTTCAAAAGCCTAAAGATCTCAAAACTGTGGAGAAACAAAGTCATAAACCCATTTAAGGTTAACTTGGTGAGTGCATGAGGAGTTTCAGAAAGCAGTTCCCCTGTAGCTCTGTCTCTCTTATTTATATGTAGATTTCTTTCTTTTTTTTTTTTATTATTGAATCATAGCTGAGTACATTAGTGCAATCAAGGGGTACAATGTGCTGGTTTCATATACAATCTGAAACATTTTCATCAAACTGTTTGACATAGCCATCATGTCATTTTCTTAGTTATTGTATGAAGACATTTGTATTCT
>CAUYRH010112385.1:0-11065 GCA_963574655.1 Perodicticus potto | reverse complement strand
AACCAAAAAATGGCCGGGCGTTGTGGCGGGCGCCTGTAGTCCCAGCTACTTGGGAGGCAGAGGCAGGAGACTCGCTTGAGCCCAGGAATTGGAGGTTGCTGTGAGCTGTGATGCCACTGCACTCTATCCAGGGTGACAGCTTGAGACTCTGTCTCAAAAAAAAAAAAAAAAAAAATCCTGATGTAATAAGGCTGGGTGAGGTGGCTCGTGCCTGTAATCCTAGCAATCCGGGAGGCTAAAGCGGGTGGATTGCATGAGCTCACGGGTTCGAGACCAGCCTGAGCAAGAGTGAGACCTCCCATCTCTGAAAGGTGTTGTGGTGGGTGCCTGTAGTCCCCAAGTGCCTGTAGCTACTTGGGAGGCTGAGGCAAGAGACTCGACGCCACGGCACTCTACCAAGGGTGACAAAGCGAGACTCTGTCTCAAAAAAAGAAAAAATCCTGATATAGTAGTATACTCTTTGTCTCCCATTAGACCATATTGCCAGTGAAAGCAGCGTCATAGCCACCTCTGAATGTCCAATGCATAGCACAATGACTGGCAAAAAAACATCATTTAATAAACATTGATTAAATAAATTAATGCATATCAATTTGCTCCATCGTTATTTCTTGTATGGATGAGCTCTCCTTTAGGCCTGAGGACAGACTTGAATACCCCCAAATCAAGCCTTTACCTTCTCAAGCAACCTTTCTGTAACCAAATTTGCCACTTCCCTGCTTAAACCGTATCAGAGGCTCTTCATGTCTGCTGAAAACATATGGACCAGGGCTTGCTCATTTACTTTTTTCTCCCCTACCCATTGCATTGCAATCCCTGCTGGCTGGCTATAGTGAGTGGGACTCTTGGTGCTTCTAGAACCCTCCAGCCATTCTCCTCTCAGCCCCAAATATCCCTCCTCCTTGCTCACCTAGCAAAAAAAAAAAAATCTACTTCCCTCCTAACACCCGATCCCAAATGGCACAATCTGGGGCCCTGATGGCAAAGCTGTCCTCGAAAAATGCATTTTTATGATGCGTATCAGTTGCAAACTTGAAAATAAGGGCATACTGCCTAAAAATCCAGATTTCTGTCTCTTAGAAAAACAAAGAGGGGTGGCCACACTGGGTCCCCCTTCCTGCGAGGTAACACATCTAGAGCTGCAGAGGGTGGCCCTTCAGACAGAGCTCGTGCTGCTGGGCTTTCTCCAGTTAGCCGCTCTTTCTGCTGTTTTTGGTCTCTGCCTGGCCCCTGGAGGCAATTGGGTCTGCAGCCCCTATCTTGACCTTACAGTATTTTGATCCACCCATCTGCAGTGAGGGCCTTGGCTTCTTGTCCTCAGCCACCATCTAGTTGGCTGCGACTCTGTGTCTTGTCCCCTTCCGTGTGGTGTTGCTCTTCTACATCTGTCCTCCCTTCCTTCTGCCCTGGCCTCACTGCAAACCCCCTCAGTGCCCCTTTCCCCACATTTGTCTCTCTTGTCCACAGCTAGCCTGGATCTTCCTCTGCCTGCCTTCACTCCTGGAAATACTCTCACCATTCCCTACCTTGAAAACCCCAACCCTCACTCAATATAAACTGACAGTTTTATCATTTCTTCATTCAAGCTATTGAGTAATTTAAAAAACTCCCAATAGGGCGGCGCCTGTGGCTCAGTCAGTAGGGCGCTGGCCCCATGTACTGAGGGTGGCGGGTTCAAACGCAGCCCTGCTGAACTGCAACAAAAAAATAGCCAGGCGTTGTGGCGGGTGCCTGTGGTCCCAGCTACTAGGGAGGCTGAGGCAAGAGATTTGCCTAACCCCAAGAGTTGGAGGTTGCTGTGAGCTGTGTGACACCATGGCACTCTACCAAAGGTGATAAAGTGAGACTATGTCTCTACAAAACAACAACAACAACAACAAAAACTCCCAATAGGACAGCGCCTGTGGCTCAAGGAGTAGGGCACCGGCCCCATATGCTGGAGGTGGTGGGTTCAAACCCAGCCCCAGCCAAAAAAACTGCAAAAAAACAAAAAGAAGTGCGATTCTAATAGATTATTTTGGGCAGCGCCTGTGGCTCAGTGGGTAGGGCGCCAGTCCCATATACCGAGGGTGGCGGGTTCGAACCCAGCCTGGCCAACTAAAACAGCAATGACAACTACAACAACAACAACAACAACAAAAAACCCAAAACTCCCAATATGTCAAGGTAGGTGTGGTAACTATCATTAGCTAATTAATATTAACTAGTTTTATGTGTCAACATAGCTGGACCACAGTGCCAAAGTAAAGTATTTGGTCAAACATTCTGGATCCGGCTCAGCGCCTGTGGCTCAAGCGGCTAAGGCGCCAGCCATGTACACCTGAGCTGATGGATTTGAATCCAGCCCGGGCCCGCCAAACAGCAATGACGGCTGCAACCAAAAAATGGCCGGGCGTTGTGGCGGGTGCCTGCAGTCCCAGCTATTTGGGAGGCGGAGGCAGGAGACTCACTTGAGCCCAGGAGTTGGGGGTTGCTGTGAGCTGTGATGCCACAGCACTCTATCCAGGGTGACAGCTTGAGGCTCTGTCTCAAAAAAAAAACATTCTGGATCTTTCTGAGAAAATGATTTTTTGGATGAGATTAACATTTAAATTCATGGGTCTTGAATAAAGCAGATTACCCTCCATAACATGGGTGAGCCTCATTCAATCAGTTGAAGGCTCTAACAGAAGAAGACTTACCTCCTCAGAGAAAGAAGGAATTATGCCAGCAAACTGCCTTGAACTTGAACTGCAACTCTTTCCTGAGTCTCTAGCCATTATATTTTGGACTTGCCAAGTTTCCACAATTGCATAAGCTAATTCCTTAAAATAAATCTGTAGAGAGGGTGCCAAAAAAATGTATACACGTTTTGGCTGGGCACAGTGGCTTATGCCTGTAATCCTAGCACTCTTGGAAGCCGAGGCGGATAGATTACTTGAGTTTACAACTTCGAGACCAGCCTGAGCAAGAGCAAGACCCCATCTGTACTAAAAATGAAAAATTGAGGCAAGAGGATCTCTTGAGCCCAAGAGTTTGAGGTTGTTTTGAGCTATGATGCCACAGCACTCTACCAAGGGCAACAAAGTGGGATTCTGTCTCAAAAAGAAAAAATGCATACACATTTTAAGAAAGGAAAAAACTGGGCTTGGCACCCATAGCTTAGTGGTTAGGGCGCTGGCCACGTGTACCGGGGCTGGTGGGTTCGAACCCAGGCCCAGGCCAGCTAAACAACAATGACAACAACAGAAAATAGCCCGGCTGGCTTGGCACCCATAACATAGTGGTTATGGTGCTGGCCACATACACCAAGGCTAGCAGGTTGCAACCCAGCCCGGGCCAGCTAAACAACAATGACAACTGCAACAGAAAAATAGCCAGTGTTGTGGTGGGCACCTGTAGTCCCAGCTTCTTGGGAGGCTGAGGCAAGAGAATCGCTTAAGCCCAAGAGCTGGAGGTTTCTGTGACCTGTGATGCCACAGCACTCAGGAGGCTGTTCTGTGAAAGTGAGACTCTGTCTCAAAAAAAAAAAAATTATAATGCTCAATATATATTGATAACAAAAGATGAATACAAGTCACATTTGAGCACCTCTTTTTTTTTTTTTTTTTAAAGACTGAACAATGAATTTTAAGGTAATAGATTGTGGAAAGTTAATTGATTCCACATTACAAACAATCTTTTAAGAAATTGCCACTTGTCAAATTTGAGTATTGTGTCAAAGAAGAATATCTACCATCCAAAATTATCTGAAAAGCCTATTAAAATACTCTTTCCTTTTCCAAATGCATATTTCCGGAAGGCTGGATTTTCTTCATATACATCAAGTTGAAGTCTTCAATTAAAACAATGTATTCCGGCTCGGCGCCTGTGGCTCAATGGGCTAAGGCGCCAGCCACGTACACCTGAGCTGGCTGGTTCGAATCCAGCCCGGGCCCGCCAAACAATGACGGCTGCCAACCAAAAAATGGCCTGGTATTGTGGCAGGTGCCTGTAGTCCCAGCTACCTGGGAGGTGGAGACAGGAGACTCGCTTGAGCCCAGGAATTGGAGGTTGCTGTGAGCTGTGATGCCACAGCACTCTATCCAGGGTGACAGCTTGAGGCTCTGCCTCAAAAAAAAAACCAACAATGTATTCCAATAGATGAAATGCAGGATCTAACATTCCAATAGATTAAATGCAGGATCTAACGTCTTCTGTAAGCCAGACATTAAGGAGATCAGATAAGAGAAGAGGGTGGAGCAAGACGGCTGAATTGAAACCTCCACAGATCACCCCTCTGCACAAACACTTAATTCAACAACTATCCATGCAAGCAAGCACTGGCTCAATAGCACTATTTTCACTTCTCCATTGTTCTGTGAAATAGTTATTTGGACAGAAGTTTGAGCACCTCTTGTAATTACAGAAGTCAAACCTGCCTTGAATATTACAATTTTAATACAATTTTTTCCTTTCTTAAAATATGTATGCATTTTTGGGCACCGTCTGAAACACATCCTGTTGGCTCTGTTTCTCTGGAGAACGCTGACATCACACAGTTGATGCCCCTAAAGACCAGTGGTCCCCAAGCTCAGCTGGGCCATCACCACCAAACACAACCTTCCTCAAGGCTCTTGTGTTGCCCCACAGGCGCTATTTCAAACTCTTGCCCCTCTTTAGCCCCCACCACATTTACTTTTCAAAGAGAAAAGCAGAGGGCTCTGAGAGGAAGCTCCTTTAACTAATTTCTTCCATCTCCCTGCCTTTCCCACCCCAATCCCCTAAAAAACAACATTTTTCTGTATCATTGTTCTGGTTTTTCTCTGTTGGGGTATGTCACTCCTATGGCCAAAGGCTAATACCTCTACCTCTGATCTGAACCCCAATTTCTTCCTTTTTTTTTTTTGAGACAGAGCCTCAAGCTGTCGCCCTGAGTAGAGTGCTGTGGCATCACAGCTCACAACAACCTCAAACTCTTGGACTCAAGCGATTCTCTTGCCTCAGTCTCTCAAGTAGCTGGGACTACAGGTGCCCACCACAATGCCCGGCTATTTTTTGGTTGTAGTTGTCATTGTTGTTTGGCGGGCCTGGGCTGGATTTGAACCCGTCAGCTCTGATGTATGTGGCTGGCGCTGTAACCACTGAGCTACAAGCGCCAACCGAGCCTTTCTTCTGTTTTTAGAAACTTCTCCAAGACATTTGTATTAGTTATCTACTATTGCATACTAAATTACCCAAAACTTAGTGGTTTATAAAAATGAACATTTATTCTGAGAGTCAGGAATCTGGGCTGGGCATGGTAGCTCATGCCTGTAATCTTAGTACTCTATGAGGCCAAGACGGGCAGATCACTTGAGGTCAGAAGTTTGAGACCAGCCTGAGCAAGAGTAAGACCCAATCTCAAAGAAAAAAAAAGTAGGAAAAAATATTAGCAGGGGGTTGTGGCAGGTGCCTGTAGTCCCAGCTACTCAGAGGAAAGAGGATCTCTTGAGCCCAAGAGTTTGAGGTTGCTGTGAGCTATGCTGACACCGCAGCACTCAATCCAGGCCAATAGCGTGAAACTCTGTCTCAAAAAAGAAAAAGAGAGAGAGTCAGGAATCTGGGAGAGAGACTTAGCTGGGTGGTTCTACTCAGACTGTCTCATGAAGCTGTAGTAAAGATGTGGACTTGGGCTACTCTCATCCAAATGCTTGCCTGGGGCTGGAGGATCTGTTTCCAAGCTGCTCCTTTCACGAACCTATTGCCTGGAAGTCTCATTTCTCTGTTGGTAATCAGCAGAAGTCTCAGTCCCTATGCTCCCACAGAGGAGCTCCTATCTCCTCCAGAGCAAGCAACCCAAGATAGAACAGGGAGGAACGTGCACTGCCTTTTATGACCTAGCCTCGGAAGTAACATATCATCATTTCTGCTGTTTTCTATTGGCCACACAGACAAACCCCGGAAGGAGACTACATAAGGTCATGAATGTTAGGAAGCAGGGATCATTCTGGCAGTCAGAACACCTCACACTCAATAGATCCCCAAGTGAACTTTCTTCTTTCCACCCCTCCCTTCAAATCTGCTCCAAGCCATAAATCCGGGAATCATTCTTTTCTCCCTTCTTTAAACTTATTCTGCAATCAGTCGCTGATTCCAGTCGATCTTTCCTTAAAAATCAGCGCAGTCTTTCTGCTTCTTCCTATTCCCATGCTTAATGCATGGCCACATCTTTTTCCACCTGGATCATTTTGCTGTTCACCTAGTCCCCCTCTTTATGTCTTACCTACTGCCAACCTATTCTCTACACTGTCGCCAGAATGATCTTTTTTTTTTTTTTTTTTGGAGACAGAGTCTCAAGCTGTTGCCCTAGGTAGAGTGCTGTGATGTCACAGCTCACAGCAACCTCAAACTCCTGGGCTTAAGCGATTCTCTTGCCTCAGCCTCCGAAGTAGCTAGGACTACAGGTGCCCACCACAACACTCACCTATTTTTTGGTTGTAGTTGTCGTCGTTGTTTGGCAGGCCCGGGCTGGATTCGAACCTGCCAGCTCCAGTGTATGTGATGGCGCCCTAGCCGCTTGAGCTACAGGCGCTGAGCCGCCAGAATGAACTTTACACAATCGAAACTCCTCCAAGGCCTTCTCTTCAGGGTAAAACCAAGCTCCTTAGCACAGTATACAAAGCCACTGATCACCCAGCCAGTGGCTATATTTCTTACCATACCCATCTTTGAATATTTCTCTCTAGCCAAGATGTATCGTTTCCAGTTCCCAGAAGGTATCGGCATAATTCACATCCCTGAGCCTTTTTATACGCTGTTCTCTCTTTTTTGAATATTCCCTTCCACTTATTTGAATCGGGATAACAGTGATTCATTCTTCAATTCAATGTCATGCTGAAAGCATGAATTGTGTTGCGATCTCTATATCTCAGCACCTATCATGGTACCCACCTCGGAGGAGTTGTTCAACAAATATTTAATGAGCGAAGGAATGACTGGGCAGTTCCTGTGTGTCTGGTCACCCCGTGGCATGCTTAGCATACAGGAACAGCAGACCCATGTCGCAGTCACTTTCCCCTTGGACTACTTTTTCCTGCCCAAACACCCCCCCCTTTCCATGAATGACACAGCTGGAAAAACAAATTCTGAAGTGTATCCATCCACCTGGGATATACTGGGTTCTGATCTCAGGTCTTCTGGTTGCAGGACTCTACTATAATTCAGGGGATATTTTAAAAGTACTGTCTGCTCTGTGACCTTGGGAAAGTCATTTATTGCCTCTTATCTTCTCGTCTTCATCCGCAATAAGAGTGAATAAAAAGGAGAGGATAAGATGAATTTCTTCGACTAATATTTACCAAACAAGATTCTGTGCTAGGCACTTGTAAGTAAATTAGGTTCAGTGATAGTCACAATAGAGACAGATTTTATACCCTTTCTTTTTTTTCTTTCTTTCTTTCTTTTTTTTTTTTTTTACAGTTTTTGGCTGGGGCTGGGTTTGAACCTACCACCTCCGGCCTATGGGGCGGGTGCTCTACTCCTTTGAGCCACAGGCGCCGCCCCAAATTTCATACACATTCTATGGAAGAGGAAGCTGCAGCTCACAGCAGTTAAGTTAGTAACTTGGCAAATTGTCACAAAGCTGGAAGAAGACTTGTGGGGGGTGGTTATATTATAGTCAGTATTTATTTATTTATTTATTTATTTATTTATTTTTATTTATTTTTGAGACGGAGCCTCACTATGTTGCCCTGGGTAGAGCGCTGTGGCATCACAGCTCACAGCAACGTCAAACTCTTGGTTATTGCCTCAGCCTCCCAAGTAGCTGGGACTATATGCGCCCACCACAATGCCCGGCTATTTTGTTGTTGTTGCAGTTCTCATTGTGGGTTAGCTGGCCTGGGCCTGTCTTGAACCTGCCAGCCTCCGTGTATGTGGCTGGAGCTATAACCACTGTGCTATGGGCGCTGAGCCAGGCTGCATTTATTTAAGGAACAGCTATGTCCTTTCTAGTCCTGAATGACTGGGATTTTCTAATTCCTTCCTTCTTCTTTCCTTCTTCCTTCCTCCTCCTCCTTCTTCTTCTTCTTCATTTCAGAGGGACTTTCTAATTCTTTTTTTTTTTTTTTTTTTGGTAGAGACAGATTCTCACTCCTCCAATTCCTGGGCTTAGGCGATTCTCTTGCCGCAGCCTCCCAAGTAGCTGGGACTACAGGTGCCCGCCACAACGCATTTTTTTGTTTTGCAGTTCAGCCGAGGCTGGGTTTGAACCCGCCACCTTCGGCATATGGGGCCGACGTCCTACTCGCTGAGCCACAGGCGCCGCCCGGGACTTTCTAATTCTTACAGGCTTTTCTGGTCTCAGCTCTCAAGAATAGAGGCTCCACCACTTCCCATTAGATCAACATTTGCTGAACACCTCATCTTCCCCTGAGGTCCAAAACCCAGAGTTACCCCACCAACAGATTCCAACAATAATCCCCAGAATGTCTTCTGCACTTGAATTTTAAAGCATTTTTACATGTCATGTCTTGCTAGATCTTCTGAGTAAGGAAGGAATGCATCCCTCCATTTTATAGGTGAGAAAATTGAGGTTCAAAATGATCTACCTAAAATTACATGGAGCAATCAACAGAAGGACAATAGTTGCCAATCAGAGGTTGATGTGCTGATGGAGCCAACTGGACATATTTTTCTAATTGACTGGGAGGCAGATGAGCAGCATTATAGAAAGAGAACCATGGGCATATCAGACAGACCTGGGTTCTGATCTCAGGTCTTCTGGTTGCAGAACTCTACTATAGGTCAGGGGATATTTTAAAAGTACCATAGTTAAGACATAGAACATTTGTTTTAAAAAATAGTCTTCTAGGCTGGGCAGGATAGAGCTATTAGGTACTTCTTGAGAACAGAAACTTATCTTACCTTTATATCCTTGGTGCCTTGTATAATTCTAAGGACATACCTGCTACTCAATAAAGGTCTGTTGACTTGAATAGGAGATTTGCAAGAAAAGAGACAGGAAAGAGAACTTGAGAAAATTTAGAATTAAGAATCCAAGGAGACAGCCTAGAAAGAGTGGGTCCAACAGAGAAACTCTAGACATAAGTAGCCCTGGTTCCCTTACTCCATGCCACTGGGAAATCCTCCAGAGGAACAGGGTGCTGTGGCTTTAAATGACTTCAGCGTTGTCAATGAATCTGCTCTGCTAAAAGAGTTATCCTCTTGCTCCTGCGCTTGGCCTCCCCCTCCTCTCAGTTCCCCAAACCCTTCTCAGGCACTGTGATGGGATAATTAGATGCGAGAGCTCAGCACAGATGATGCTCCAGTTGCTTAGCAACTAATGGTTTCCATGGAGACCGCAAAGCACAGCCTCCAGAGCAGCCAGTGAGCAGCTCGGCAGGGCAGGGAGAAGACGCAACTCTCTGCTCCTCCAGAAACCTGGGGAGGGTTGGGGTGGGAAAGATGGGGGGGGATTGGAGGGAGAAAGAAGGGCTTAAAGGAACAGGGCCCTCTTATCCCTTCAAAATCTGATCAGAGATCTGCCCTCCCCTTCTCCACTCTGTCCCACTCATAATTTCAGACAAGTATGGGGCTTAAGAGTGGACCCATTGCAACCCATCCTGCCCTCTCCTTTCTCTTCCTGGCTGTCACTGAAATGGGGAGAGAGACCTTTCAAGTCAAGTGTAAATATCCTGGTGGTGGGTGATGGGATTTAGGGAATTCCAGGAAGATGCCCTCACCCTGGCATTCCACCATTAAATCTGTTCCCTCTCTCCCAAGTTCTCCTTAATGTGCAAGAGACCCTCTTTGAGTTTATAGGATCTCACCCAAAGGGGGACAAAAGCCAAGGTGCAGGAAAAACAGAATCTAATTCTTCACCCAAAGGCAGCCTGTCTTGGCAGGCTGGGGAAAACATCTGCCCCCTCTCCATTGAAGAGGATCCAGTGGTAAGGGGCAAGACACCAACGCACAGCAGCTGGAAGGTTCAAGTGGAGGCTCAGACCAGCATCATCAGCACTCCCTGGCAGTTTGTTAGAAATGCAGAATTTCAGGCTTAGCCTCAGACCCACTGCAACAGAAACTATATCTTAACAAGATCTCTGGTGACTAAATTTGCACATTCAAGTCAGAGAAACACTGGCCTAAGACCATCCTAGCCTCTGTTTGGGCCCATGAATTCTGTCCTTACTATCATTCCCTACTCACACTCAAATTTTGAGCCTACCTTTCCCGTCCGGGGGGAAAGGACACAACCTCCCTGATTTTCCTAATCAGGCTTCTGGCCCTTCTCTGGGACTGGGCGAAATAGAATGGTTCATGCAGCAAACTCAGCCTCAGCAGAGTTCTACAATCTCTCCTGACAGCATTCAGCTTTCAAGAGTGGCACTATCCAAGTCTCAGTTTCCACTTCTACCAAAGGGAGCCAATGACATCTACCAGCCAGGATGGCTGTAGAACTAAGCATGTTGGAGCATGCAGGGCCCCTGCCCGGTGCCGAGAGTAGGAGCTGACTCCTAATCTCCCCTCCCACTCTGCTCAGAACTCCTCTACTTCTTCTTCCTTTTTTTTTTTTTTTTTTGAGACAGAGCCTCAAGCTGTCACCCTGGGTAGAGTGCTGTGGCATCACAGCTCACAGCAACCTCCAATTCCTGGGCTCAAGCGAGTCTCTTGCCTCTGCCTCCCAAGTAGCTGGGACTGCAGGCGCCTGCCACAATGCCCAGCCATTTTTTGGTTGCAGCCGTCGATGTTTGGCAGGCCCGGGCTGGATTCGAACCCGCCAGCTCAGATGTACGTGGCTGGCACCTTAGCCCGTTGAGCCACAGGCGTTGAGCCAAGAACTCCTCTACTTCTATCTAAGGGAGTCTAAGGATGGGGGATGAAGTTAGGGATGGGGAATGCAGATAGGGTTGGGGATGCAGTTAGGGATGGGGAATGCAGTTAGGGAGGGGGAATGCAGTTAGGGATGGGGGATGCAGTTAGGGGTGGGAATGCAGTTAGGGATGGGGAATGCAGATAGGGGTGGGGATGCAGTTAGGGATGGGGAATGCAGTTAGGGATGAGGGATGCAGTTAGGGGTGGGGATGCAGTTAGGGGTGGGAATGCAGTTAGGAGTGGGGATGCA
>CAUYRH010112384.1:0-34446 GCA_963574655.1 Perodicticus potto | reverse complement strand
GAAAGTTGAGCTCCTTAGCTAGGATTCAACATCCCTCTGAATTTCTTTCCTAGTAACATTTCCAGAATGACCTCCCTCCTTCCCTCCCTTCCTTCCTTCATATTTCATTCATTCTTTAAAACTCAGCTCATGCTCAATTTCTTCCCTGAAATGTTCTCTGATTGGCTTCAACCCATTCTGATCTCTTAATTACTCCTAAGAGTAATCAACAGTGCTTTTTGCTTATTTAAAATTATGTTAGGCTATCTTAGTAGCTTCTCGAGTGTATCTATCTTATCTTCCTTATTAAGTCAAAAATTCATCCTTCAACAAATATAAACAGAGGCCCGGTCAGGTGCCAGATGTGGAGGATACCACAATGAGTAGGACAGTCATACAGTCATGGAGATGGTGGAGACAGAGGTGGCATAAGTACACCGAGAAATTCAGCCATGACAAATTGCAGAGAGAATTAGGAAGAAAACAAAGAGCTGAAAAAATGACATGTAAACAGAGAACTAAAAAAACTAAAAAGAGGGCGGCACCTGTGGCTCAGTGAGTAGGGCGCCAGCCCCATATGCTGAAGGTGGCAGGTTCAAACCCGGCCTCAGCCAAACTGCAACAAAAAATAGCTGGGCGTTGTGGCGGGCGCCTGTAGTCCCAGCTACTTGGGAGGCTGAGGCAAGAGAATTGGCTAAGCCCAGGAGTTGGAGGTTGCTGTGAGCTGTGTGACGCCACGGCACTCTACCGAGGGCGATAAAGTGAGACTCTGTCTCTACAAAAAAATAAAAAGGAAAAAAAAATGAGCAGCTACTCAAGAGGGAGGCCAACCCTCCACCTTCTCTGTAACCCCTGTCCCCACACCAACACCAATAGACTACTTTGCTGTCTTCACACTTTTCTTACTAAATGTGCCCATGTTGTCAGTTTTCATTTAAATTGGGTGAAATCTCAAGTGAGAGTTTATGTGTTTTCTGCCCGCAGGTGCTCTACAAATGTCCCCAGAGACACTGACTAATTTTTAAAATAAGCTACTTGAAAAATTATTAATGGGCACCTCAAATTTAACATGTGCAATATCAAGCTCCTGATCTTTGTCCCACATTTGTTGTACTCTCTGTCTTCTTGGTCCTAAGTGACGATTACATCTGATTTTGTTGTTTTCACTGTAGTATCCCCAGGACTTAAAATGTGCCTAGAGCATAGCAGGCACTCAGCATTTGTACATGGAATGGATGAATGAATAAAGGAAAGAATGAACAAAGCCATACCTCACTGCCCTTGGCTTCCCTTTCTTTGTTACATGAAAGGCCCACTAGAGGGCTGCACGTTACTGCATAATAAATGAGGAGCCAGTTTATCTGCCCTAGTCTTGCAGAGGCTTGTTCTTATAGAAAATCTCAAGATTTGCATAGTTGAGGCTTTAAAATCAGACAGTTTTTTGGGGGGGGGTATAAATCTTACCTCCGTAATTACTTGGAGCAACTTGAAGCTAGGGATTATGGAAACTCGTTAAAGCATTTAATGATTTCTAGGAAGAAAAGAAAAGGAAAGATTCTTTGTTTATAACAATCTGAAGCTAAAAGTTGAATCTGGGGTTTTCTTTCCCAACATTTTTTTGTTGTTGTTTTTTAATTGTTGGGGATTCATTGAGGGTACAAGAAACCAGGTTACACTGATTGCATTTGTTGGGTAAAGTCCCTCTTACAATCGTGTTTTGCTCCCAAAAGCTGTGGCACACACCGAGACCCCACCCACCTCGCTCCTTCCCTCTCTCTGCTCTTCCTTTCCCCACCCCCCCTCATTCTTTCTCTCTCTGCTCTCCCTTTCCCCCACCCCACCATGTCATTAATTGTCCTCATATCAACATTGAGTACATCTTTGCCAACATTTTTATTAGAGACAGGGTCTTGCTCTGTCACTCACGCTAGAGTGCAATGGCACAATTATAGCTTCCTGAAACCTCTAGCTTCCAGGCTCAAGAAATCCTCCTGCCTCAGCCTCTCAAGTAGTTAGGACTACAGGTGTGAGCCACCACATCTGGCTAATTTATTTTTTTTTTAATTTTTGGTAGAGACAGGGTCTTGCTGTTTTGCTCACTAGTCTCAAACTCTCCTGGCTTTAAGCAATAGCCCCACGTTGGCCTCCCAAAGTGCTGAGACTACAGGCATGAGTCACTTTGCCTGGCCCTAAAAGTTGATTTTTAAAAGGTGCATGACGTTATATGTGATCAATAAATAATCATGTTCTTGAAGAAAGAATGAGGTGTGATTTAGACTTTCCTTAGTAGCTACATATCACTTGATATAAACAGGACAAGATGCAGACTAAGGGATAGCCTTGGATTTAATAGCAGGCAGGTAATGGAAGAATATGATGAGAAGAAATTTATCTTTGAAACCAAATAGTGTTCTGAGTTCCACCACATTTTAAAGAGGTATAGTTTCAAACTTGTGGCCAAGGGTACAAGATAAGGGAAATCAAATTTCTGTTCATTATAAGAACAAACTTAAATTCAGGATATTTTTTATCTCTAAGAATATTAATTGAATATAATATTCATATAAATTGAATAATAAGAATGTTAAAACTGGTTGGGTGTGATGGCTCACACCTGTGATCCTAGTACTCAAGGAGGCTGAGGTAGGTGGACTGCTTGAACTCAGGCATTCAAGACCAGCCTAAACAAGAGTGAGAACCCATCTCTACTAAAAAAAAAGAAAAAACAGAAAAGCTAGCTGGGCATGGTGGCACATGCCTATAGTCCCAGCTACTCAAGAGGTTGAGGCAAAAGGATCTCTTGAGCCCAAGAGTTTGAGTTTGAGGTCGCTTTGAGCTGTGACACCATGGCGTTCTACTCATGGTGACAAAATGAGACTCTTCCCACCCCTAAAAAAGAATGTTAAAACACTGATTGGGCAGCACCTGTGGCTCAGTGAGTAAGGCACCAGCTCCATACACTGAGGGTGGCAGGTTCGAACCCAGCCCCAGCCAAACTGGAACAACAAAAAATAGCCGGGTATTGTGGCGGGCACCTGTAGTCCCAGCTACTCAGGAAGTTGAGGCAAGAGAATGGCGTAAGCCTAAGAGCTGGAGGTTGCTGTGAGCTATGATGCCACAGCACTCTACTGAGGGCGACAAAGTGAGAGACTCTTTCTCTGATTTAAAAAAAAAAAAAAACTAATCACGGATTGTGAAGCTTGCTAGGGTTCCACCCTCACGAATAGGATTAGTGGGTTTTATAAAAAGGCCTGATGGAGGTTATTAGCCCCTTCCATCATGTGAGGGACACCGTGTCCTCTGTGAGGAATGGGCCCTCACTAGACTCAGAATCTGCTGCCACCTTGATCTTAGACTTTCCAGCCTCTAGGACCATAAGCAGTAAATTTCTGTGGCTTATAAATTACCCACCCTAAGGTATTTTGTTATAGCAACCTGAATAATCTAAGACAAGGGCATAATGTATTTCTAAGAGACTTTTGGAGCTTTTAGAGAACATGCCTACTTTTTCCATCAGGAGCCAACACAGTGAAATTGGAGGAGCAGTGGGCCCAAAGTCCGGCTATCCAGGCTCTTCTAATTCTGTCTTAATGAACTGTGTGACCTGGGAATCCATTTCTCCTCTCTATAAAATGAGGTGTTTGGCTCGGCGCCTGTGGCTCAACGGGCTAAGGCGCCAGCCACGTACACCTGAGCTGACGTGTTCGAATCCAGCCTGAGTCCACCAAACAACAATGGTGGCTGCAACCAAAAAATGGCCAGGCGTTGTGGCTAGCGCCTGTAGTCCAGCTAGTCGGGAGGCCGAGGCAAGAGATCGCTTTAGCCCAGGAATTGGAGGTTGCTGTGAGCTGTGATGCCACAGCACTCTCTCCAGGGTGACAGCTTGAGGCTCTGTCTCAAAAATAAATAAATAAATAAATAAAATGAGGTGTTTAACTAGATGACCTGAAAGGGCTCCTCTAGCATTAAATGTTATGATTCTTTCCCCCCTCAAACCATGCAGTGGAATTACTGTCAGAACCAGAACACTAGACTATGTTACCTTTGGTTTGACCCTGGATGACAGTTTTTATTAAGTAACTATGTCTGTATTAGCTTCTTCAACATCCCTTCTATTCCTTCTCTACTTTTACCAGCAACACTTGAGTGACAGACCAGCCCTCGACCTCAAAGAGGTCCCACTGTAAAGGGGAGACAGGGGTAGATCAGCCTCTCTTTGTGTGGTATGATAACTTCTCTAAAAGAGCTTTGGAGCTTTTCCTAAAATGTGAAGGAGAGCAGCCAGACCCTGATGAAGATGGCAGGGAATGCAGGTCAGGGCGAATGTTCCTGAGGAGGTGACAGTTGAACCACATTTAAAGGAGGAGTTGGAATTAGCTGAAGGAGAACTGTGGATAAAAGCATGGCGTCCTGCAGGGGCCTAGAGTTTGGGCTGAGGACCAAAGAATGCATGTGCTTTGTTACCTGTGAGACAGGTGGTTGGACAGGTGAGCAGGAAGACAAGAGTTGAGGCAATCTTTTAAAGGGGATAGAGTCCCAGCAGAAGCTTTGAGCAGATGGGACTAACCAGAAGTGAGCTCTAGAAAGACCTTTCTCTGGCGTAGAATGAATGTGGGGCCTAAGAATATAATGTAGGAGGCTAAGGCAGCAACCCAGGCAGTGATGATCTGACTAAACTAAGGCAATAACTGTGGGAATGAAGAGGGAGAGAGTACAGAAATGCGTAGGAGGTAGATTAGGTGAGACATGGTGATCAACTGTACATGGGGTAATTAGGGAGGGAAATTGCTGGCTTGAGTGACCAGATGGATGACAGTGTCCATCACCACAGGAGGAAATGCTAAAGGAGGGGCAACTGGGGGCAGGTGTCACTGAGCTCATGCTCAACCCAAGAGCCTGTCGGGAGCTGGTCAATGGGCAGCTGGATACAAGATCTCGACAGAGAGGTCTAGGCTGGAGACAGATCTGGGAATAGGTGGTGACAGAAGCCAACTATGTCTGGGGATTTATATTTTCTAAGAATGGCAGGGGCAGAAGGGAAATGGGAAAAGAGCCTGGAGGTTATACTGTGTAGAAGGAGAAAGAAAAGTCAGTGAAGGAGACCAAGGAAAGTGGTCAGAGGGGGTAAGAAAGAATATGGAAATAACTGGGAACCCAGGTTCCAATAGAGGAGATGGTTTCAAAAATGCTGGAGTGGCCATATCCCAGATGTTACAGAAAGAGCAAATAAGGTAAGTGCAGAAATGCAAAGACTGAATTTGGTCATCTGAAGAGTATAGTGATTCCCATCAAGAGCATTTTTAAATCAAGTGGGGCAGAAGCCTGCAGGGTTTGCAGCGGGACCAGATGGTGAGGGAGGATTGATGAAGTGTGTGTGTGGACAACCCTAGGCAGCCTTCCAGGGCACCCATGGGTGCTGCCTTTCTGCCTGTTTGCACCTCATTCCTGTGCCCCAGAAGAACCAGTATCCTGCTCCAGAGGACTCCCACCCTCATTGGCACCCTTCACATGGTGTCAGTTTGCAGCTATTTCATGTCACACATTCATGATATGTCACCTCATAAAACTGCATGGTTCTTCACAGCCCATGCCCTCCTCAATCACCCATCAGGGAGGTCCCCTGTGGGCTGCATCCCTGTCAAGACAGTGACCGCAGCCAACCTGAATGCAATCCAGCCCAGACCTCAGGAAGGGCTGAGTTGGGAAAGGGCAGTGGGCAACAAGGTGGGCAGCATGCTGTGTATTCACTTAGTGTGAGGGGGGTTCAGAAGGCAGTTGGGGGAGGAACTTTTGTTTTGACTTTCAAGGGACAACACTGAAAGGCTTAGGCACCAGTGTGGGCCTATTCTATAGTCAAAGCACATTATGAGCTGCCAGGTGCCTCTCGTCAGCAACAAGTTGACTGTGGACTCAGTGCAGAAAGAAGAGCTCCACAGTGCTGTTGCTGTTCAGAGTTAATCCTTTGACAAAGCCCATCAGGAGAGCAATCCCTGTGCCATTGCCTTTTGACAGGGAGAACGTCCCAGGGCAGAAGAGAAAGCCTAAAGCTACAGCCTGTTCCCTCTAGTTCTCTGGAACATTGGATATAGAGCTCACAGGCCAGGCGCTGGGTAAGCATCATCCCATCTGCTTTCACAACAGTCCACACAGGGAATTTACCAATGAGAAATCTTGAGTTGTAAAGACATTTAATATTTGACTCAGGGTGGTGAGTGACAACTAGAAACTGAAGGCTGGCTGGGATCTACCTGGGATCCAAGATCTTGAAAGTTAGTTTAGTTTAGGGTGGAAAGGATTTAAAAAGAAACAATAGGGCCAGGCATGGTGGTTCACGCCTATAATCCTAGCACTCTGGAAGGCTGAGGTGAGTGGATTGTTTAAACTCAAGAGTTGGAGACCAGCCTGAGTAAGAGCGAGACCCCGTCTCTACCAAAAATAGAAAGAACTAGCCAGGCCTTGTGCCAGGTGCCTGTGGTCCCAGCTAGTCGGGAGGCTGAGGCAAGAGGATCGCTAGAACCAAAGAGTTTGAGGTTGCCGTGAGCTACAACACCATGGCACTCTACCCAGGGTGACAGAGTGAGACACTGTCTCAAAAATAAAATAGAAAGAAACAATAGCAGCGATAACTTGTCCCACTAGCTCAAGACAAGGGAAGTGAGGCTGAGGCAGGAGTGTTCTTGGCCTAATTTCAAATCTACTTTCCCATTGATAAACTGATACAAACCACTCCCAAATGCTGACACCCTCCTGCTACTGCTCTTGCCTTATCTCCCTCTTTTCTTTCTCTTTCCTCCTCAGCTACCCATGCAGGGCAAAGAGGCAGCCTAGGAAAGAAGAGGCCTGGTCAGTGGCCCTGGAGACCTAATTCTTTCCCTTGCGAGTCTCACTCAGATCTGAGAAACAATGCAGAGACCTCTCTCTTCCTCTCCTCTTTTTCAGGAAACATCTGGAAACCACTCAGGAGAGATCTGCCTCTTGGCCTCTGGTAACTTCAGACTCCTGCATGTTCTCTTGCAAGTTCTCAGTTTGTTGGGTAATATGAAAATTGGCATATCTTCCTCCCAAATACATAGCTTAAACCAAAGCACAACAAAATTAGAATTGATCACCCAGAGTAATTCAGGGAATGGAATTATCTGTGATACAAGCAACTCATCACTTTGTGTAAGTATTCAGTACTGATTATTTTAAATGCCTGTATTCCAGAGCACCCTTAAAACATGGTTGGGTTTTTTTGTAGTTTTTGGCCAGGGCTGGGTTTGAACCCGCCCCCTCCGGTATATGGGGCCGGCGCCCTCCTCCTTTGAGCCATGGGCACCACCCATAAAACATGTTTTAAATTAAAATATATTCTTACACTGATTTTTCTGGAGGAATTTTGTTGTAAGTAAAGAGAAGATCTAACTTCAGGAGGTCTTGGTGACTGCCATACATACAATTATTCAGGCTCACAGACGCCTTCACACTGCCCCTCACACTGGGCGCTGCACAGGGCTGGAGAATCTGGTGAGCAGAGGCCACAGCTACACTTGGTATGACTGGTGTGGCCTATGGAGCCGGGAATGATAAGGGCACCGTGTCATCCATGCCAGGCCCTGGGCCTCCTACTCTTCTCCTTCATTCTTCACTACACATCCAGAATTGCAGTGTTGCTCTCCTTTTTTTGAAAAAGAAAACAGGTTCATAGTGGTTAAGCCTCAGGCCACCACTACTTCTCATCTGAAAAAGAGGAAGCCCAAATGTGTCCACCTGCCCTATAGATTCCTGGAGGTCTGGCTCACGAATCTGCAAGAAAACCTACCTCTAGACCACCCAGAAGCCCTGGGACTCTTGCAAGGTTTCTGGTCAGACCATGGGCCTGTAGGGAGACCAGTCCCAGTCACCCAAGCTTGGCTCATGAATGCGCTCTTCACACTGGATGGCTGCATGCTACGGGCGGCATGTGCACACAGAGGCCAGGGGTGCAGGTGGAGACCAGGGTCCTTTTTTACAAACAGAAAATCTTCAGCCTCCCCATACCTTGCTTGTAGGTTAGACCCTCAGTACAGAAAAAAGGAAGGAAACCAGACAAGGACCAAACAACTGGACCACAGCCAGCCCTGCCGGGCAGGGATCATAGGACTCCGTGTGTGTGATGGGAACTCTCTGCACTATCCTTACAACTCTTCTAGATATCTAAGTCTCTTCAAAAATAAAATGTTTATTAAAAACAACCCCCCCAAAAAGAAAAAAGTTGACTGCTTTTCCAGCTATGCGATTTGAGAATTTCCTTCTCTACCAAATGTGGATTTCGAACACATCTTTTCAAGCAGTTTGGCAGCAGCCTGAAGATTCCAGTTGCTAACAATGTGCTAATGACAATTGGTCCCATAAAGGAGGCCCGGCAGGGCTAATGCCAGGTGACCCTCCTCCAGCACTCTGTGACAGTAGAGATAATGTAGGCACTGCTCTAGGGTCATGGACTGTGAGCCAGCCAAAGCACAGCAGCCCTGAAGAGGAGGCATTATTACTATTGCTACTTCACAGATGAGAAAAACCAAGGCTCTAGAGCAGTGATTTTGAACCGGGGAGGTGCAGCACTGGTGTGCCATGAGAGGATCTTAGGTGTACTGCAAAATTTTTAAAAATCATTACTTAAATTATTTTTAGAGAAATTCAAAGCATAGCAAGTATTTTTTGTGCAGTTTTTGGCTGGGGCCGGGTTTGAACCCACGACCTCTGGTATGTGGGGCTGGGACCCTACTCCCTGAGCCACAGGCGCCACCATTTTAAGTTTTTTTTTTTTGATCAACATAATTTAAGTGTGCCAATGGAAGTTTAACCATTGGTTCGAGTGTGCCATGAGATAAAAAAGGTTGAAAAACACTGCTCTAGAGGGTAAGAGAATGCCAGAGCTGCACTTGTTCAACCTGATTCCAAAGTTAAAGTCTTAACCAGTGCTAAAGAAATAATGTTACACTATTTTGATACATTTTATGATCAGGAAGCTTTCCCATATCCCATCCCATCTCAGGATTCTACATCCTCAGGGAACCTACAACTCTAAGTACTTGGAATCAAGCCCATAGGTCAGAGTATGGCTGCACCCCAATAAATACTGTGTGCAGTCTTTGTTGTGAAATGTCCTCTCAGAACCGACTCTGTTAGATACTGGCCAGGTCCATTGTGTCTCCAGGGCTGTGAGAGCCTTCGCGCTTCAACCATCCCTGCGAGGGGAGGAGAACGAGCTCGGACAGGCAGACACTGGCTCCATTCCTACCCAAGTCACGTGGCACATGGCAGGACGCAGACAGGAACAAATCCACACCAGGGCTGCAGTCACCAGGTGAGGCCATCAGACCTCTGTATTGTGTGATATTGTGTAGACGCCAACCTGGGTAGGGAGCCACGGGTAACTCATGTAGGGCCAGGTCAGCTGTCATGACATGCGTGGGAAAGAGAGTGGCCTACGATAAAAGTTATGAGGATTTGGGCTCGGCGCCTGTGGCTCAAGCAGCTAGGACACCAGCCACGTACACCTGAGCTGGCAGGTTCGAATCCAGCCCAGGCCCGCCAAACAACAATGACGGCTGCAACCAAAAAAAAAAATGGCCAGGCGTTGTGGTGGGCGCCTGTGGTTCCAGCTGCTTGGGAGGCGGAGGCAGGAGACTCGCTTGAGCCCAAGAATTGGAGGTTGCTGTGAGCTGTGATGCCACGGCACTCTATCCAGGGTGACAGCTTGAGGCTCTGCCTCAAAAAAAAAAACGTATACAGTTCAGTGGTTTTTAGTATATTCACTAAATTATGGGCTCATCAGCACACCTAGAACATTTCTGTCACTTACAAAGAAACCCCTACCCATTAGCAATCACTCCCCTCTCCCAGCCCCTAGACACCACCAGTCTGCTGTGGATTTACCTGTTCTGACATTCCCTACAAACAATCCTCCAATGTGCAGTCCTGCCTTGCCTATTTATGAGTGTGTTTTCTAGTTCATCCAGCTCCTCTTTTTTTTTTTTTTTTTTTTGAGACAGAGCCTCAAGCTGTCACCCTGGGTAGAGTGCTATGGAATCACAGCTCACAGCAACCTCAAACTCCTGGGCTCAAGTGATTTTCTTCCCTCAGCCTCCTAAGTAGCTGGGACTACAGGTGCCTGCCATAACGCCCGGCTATTTTTTGATTGCAGCCGTCATTGTTATTTGGCAGGCCCTGGCTGGATTCGAACCTACCAGCTCAGGTGTATGTGGCTGGCGCCTTTAGCAGTTTGAGCCACAAGCGCCAAGCCCCGCTCCTCATATTTTAACCAAAGGTTCTCCTGCCTTTCAGAATTAGACATAGAAATCCTTAAGAAAATAGG
Organism: Perodicticus potto; assembly: GCA_963574655.1. Lineage (NCBI taxonomy): Eukaryota > Metazoa > Chordata > Mammalia > Primates > Lorisidae > Perodicticus > Perodicticus potto. Next base: position 24,131 of record CAUYRH010112384.1, on the reverse strand, counting down.
GTGGGTCCCCTATCTAAGTGGGCTTTAGATAAACTCACTAGGAAAACTATAAAATTAGTAATTGTCCCCTGGATATCTCTGCCTTATAAGTTCTGATTTCTTACTCAGGTTTTTTTAATAAAGTGAGTCCTGCCTACATAGGAAAAGCAGACAGGTGTGATGGCTGGTAGGTAAGGCAGGGTTTAAACACAGGCTGACTTTATGCCCCCAGCCCAGAGCACAGTCCTCTCTTGCTGGGCTGGGGGCCGTGGGAGCAAGGAATATCTCCAGGAGGCCAGGCCTCAGGACTGAGGCCTGGATCCAGGGTGTTGCCGCCCTTAGGCCTCAGGATGGCCCCACTGCTTGTTAGCTGGTCTCTTGGGCCTCTCTGGGAAGCAGCTGGGGCCTCAGACCATCTCCTTCAAGTGGTGCCCAGAGTGTCTCTGGGGACTAGCAAACAATCTGCACAAGGCCCTGGCTTATCTGGGTAACCCGAGCCACCACATGGTGCCTGGTGCAGTAAGCCTGGAAGGGCTACTGCTGATGGGACCTGATTGCCATCTTAGGAGGAGTCTTCTTGGTCCTTCTCAGTCTGAACAGGTCAGTCTAGAGCCACCCATGGCACTGCAGTCCCTGCCTAGAGGCCTCCAGATGGGCCCAGGCCATCCTCGTTCTTGCCCTTGCAAGCAGCAGTACCAGAGGTCAGGATGTCCACATACCTGGCTGGGAATCCCCCAAGTTCAAAGGGGGTCAGGTCCCTCCTCCAGATAAAATGGACTCATGTTCCAAAGAAGCCCTTAACTGTCTTGGGCAAGGAAACCCTATCAGGGGTGAGCAGGGAATTGCTACAGCTTTGAAAGCAGGTGATGACAAAAGTCTCTAGGTGTCTGGGCAAGAAGGGCCTTTGAAATATTACTGGGTTATCTGAAGGGGAGCAGGTGGCTTGCCCAAAGGCCTCTTGGGAGGTGGGAGTTTAGGAGTTCCCTTGAAGGACTTTACCCCTTCCCCAAAGTGTGAGGACCCCTGTCAGATGATCCCTCTCAGGGACATAGAGAAGTAAGTAAGCCCCTTGACTGCCGGTGAAAGGCAGCTGGGAGTGAGGGGCAAAGATGGAATGTGCGAGCCTGACGCCTGGTTCCACCACACTGTAGGGAGCACTGCTGCCTACAGGGGTCTGTGCAGGGAAGGAAGAAGGGGTGTGGGCAGCCACGGAAGGAGCGTAGAAAGGGAGCGACTGCTACTCGGCATTGGTCCAGTGTTGCCATGGGGGAATGTGGACCCAGTGTGGCCTGATCTGCTAATGTTTTCTCCAGAAGGAAGCCCCAAACCTAGACTCTAATAAGTATCAGATCTCCTGAACTTAAACAGTCAGCAGCTGATTCAGTAGAGTTTTAGAACACAGTGAGGACCAGACATGGTGTGTAGGGTGGGAGGTGCTAGTGTGTCTGAAGACCTTGTTTGCAGCTTCTGGTCTATGTAACTGATGGCCAGATTTCCTGGTGAACTCCTACACATTCGTCAAAACCCCATGCACAGAGACTATACCTGAGTAACTCATCCCTGATTCTCTCCAGTTAGAGGTGATGTCCTTGCACCTCTTTTATTATGTTACCTTGTGTCTATTTATGTGTATCCGCTCTTCACTTTCATCTGTTTGACTCTGTCCCTAGTACTCAGCTCAGCACCCAGCAAGGCACAAAGTTAGTGCTCAATAAATGTTGAATAAGTATTAGACACCAAGGTTGCTTCTTGGTAAACCTGGGCAGGGGGAAAGAAGGGAATCAGCATTATCGAGCACCTGCTGTTCATCAGTCACTTCCTATGTCCCATCTTGGGTAGAGAACACCCATTGTAAGGCTGTGGTTCAAGAAGCACCTGTGGAAGGTCTGCAGAAGAAGTCGGACATTGAAGATGTCTCCTGAGGACATAGCCCACCTGCAGTTGTGCCATCAGCAGACGCTGAGAATACTTTCTTGGGAAATTAAATCCTTCAACATTTCCTCCCTGTTCTTTGTGGGAGGAGGCCCCACTCATTTGCCCAGACAGCCCAAGGGGGTGTTGCAGGGGTGTCAGGCGCCAGGCTTCAGTTTCTTGGTGCCCGAAGGGCCCTCTGCTGCTGACTCCAACCTAAGGCTGTGCAGGGTGAGACTGCTTCCCCCAACCCAAGCCCGCAGTGTGGTATTCTGTCTCCTGATCTGCCACGTGGGTGGTATCTTTTTCAAGTGTCCTTTCCCAGAACAGCCTGTCCTAGACTCTCCCAGGATGTGAAACATCTCAGCTCTGCCTCCTGGAGTCCACTGGCCTCCTGGCCTTGTGGTACCATCCATGGGGAGTTAGTCCCCCGCCCCATCCCTGTGCTACTATGAGGTTTTTCTTGAGGGCCTGGAGTAAGGTGTCTGTCTCCACCTCTCTTTTCCCATTTTGGAGCTTTTCAACTGCCATCCTAACCTCTCATCTGCTCCTGGACATTGTGGCTCAGAGGTGTCAGGGACATTGCACTCACTGTCTTGAGAGTACAGGCCACCTGTAGATTTGGCTGGCTGAACTGGAAGCAGCTTGCCAAAACGTCCTTGCTATCAAAAAAAATGGGAAGGAAATGTTGGCAAGAATGTAGAGAAATTGGAACCCTCCTGCATTGCTGGTAAGAATGAAAATGGTTTAGCTGCTGTGGAAAATAGTTTGAAAAATCCTCAAAAAGCTAAACATAGGGCAGCACCCGTAGCTCAGTGGGTAGGGCACCGGCCAAATACACTGAGAGTGGCGGGTTCAAACCCAGCCCGGACCAGCCAAAATAACAGTGACAAATGCAAAAAAACAAAAAAATAGTCAGGCATTGTGGTGGGTGCCTATAGTCCCAGCTACTTGGGAGGCGGAGGCAAGAGACTCGCTTGAGCCCAGGAATTCCAAGGTGACAGCTTGAGGCTCTGTCTCAAAAAAAAAAAAAAGAAAGAAAGAAAGAAAGAAAGAAAAAGAAATGTCCCCAGCACTTGGGAGGCCAAGGCAGGTGGATTGCCCGAGTTTTGAGACCAGCCTGAGCCAGAGCAAGACCCTATCTCTAAAAATAGCCAGGCATTGTGGTGGGCACCTATTCCCAGCTACTTGGGAAGCTGAGGCAAGAGAAGTGCTTAAGCCCAAGAGTTTGAGGTTGCTGTGAGCTATGATGCCACGGAACTCTACCACTATACCATGGGTGACAAAGTGAGACTCTATCTAAAAAAAAAAAAAAAAAAAGAAAGGAGGAAGGAAGTAAGGAAAGGGAAAAAAGGAAGGCAGGAAGGAAGATAGATCCAGCCTGGCACAGTGGCTTAGGCCTTTAATCCTACCATACTGCGAGGTGAGAGGATTCCCTGAGCTCAGGAGTTCAAGATCAGCCAGAACAAGAGTGAGAACCTGGGTGGAGCCTGTGGCTCAGTGAGTAGGGTGCCAGCCCCATATACCAAGGGTGGCAAGTTCAAACCTGGCCCCAGCCAAAAGTGCAACAACAACAAAAAATAGCCAGGCGTTATGACAGGCACCTGTAGCCCCAGCTACTTGGGAGGCTGAGGCAAGAGAATCGCTTAAGCCCAAGAGTTGGAGGTTGCTGTGAGCTGTAATGCCACAGCATTCTACCAAGGGCGACAAAGTGAAACTCTGTCTCTGAAAAAATAAATAAATAAAAAGACCAAGACTTGGGCGGCGCCTGTGGCTCATTGAGTGGGGCGCCAGCCCCATATACTGAAGGTGGTGGGTTCAAACTCGGCCTTGACCGAACTGCAAAACAGAAAAATAGCTGGGCGTTGTGGCGGGCACCTGTAGTCCCAGCTACTCGGGAGACTGAGGCAAGAGAACCGCCTAAGCCCAGGAGTTGGAGGTTGCTGTGAGCTGTGTGACGCCACGGCACTCCGCTGAGGGCAATAAAGTGAGACACTGTCACTACAAAAAAAAAAAAAGAGCAAGACTTGGCGCCTGTAGCTCAAGCGGCTAAGGCGCCAGCCACATACACCAGAGCTGGTGGGTTTGAATCCAGCCTGGGTCTGCCAAACAACAATGACAACTACAACCAAAAAATAGCCATGCGTCGTGGTGGGTGCCTGTAGTCCCAGCTACTTGGGAGGCTGAGGCAAGAGAATCATTTAAGCCCAAGAGTTGGAGGTTGCTGTGAGCTGGGATGCCACAACACTCTACCCAGGGCAACAGCTTGAGGCTCTGTCTCAAAACAAAACAAAACAGGTGAGACCCTATCGCTACTAAAAATAGGAATATTCACTGGGTGATGTGGTAGGCACTTATAGTCCCAGTTACTTGTGAGGCTTAGGCAGGAGGATCACTTGAGCCAAGAGTTTGAGGTTGCTGCGAGCTAGGTTGACACCACTGTACTGTAGTGTGAACAACATAGTGAGACCCTGTCTCAGAAAAAAGAAAAAAAAGAAATGTGTAGACTAGGCAAATCCATAGAGACAGAAAGCAGATTTATGGTTGCCAGGGGCTGTGGTAAGGGGGGGAATCGTGGGTGACAACAAGCATAGGGTTTTCCTTTTGGGGTGACAGAGTGTTCTGGAACTAGATAAGAGGAGGTGGTTGCACAACATTGTGAACACACTGAATGGTATGCTTTAAAAAGGTTCAAATGGTAACTTGTGTGTATGTGTTACCACAATTTCTCTTAAAAGGCTGCCTTGCCTTTTAAGAAGAAGGTGGGAGGATGAGTATAGATCTGAGCTGGGGCAGGTGTCCACAGGTGTCACCCTCAATGAGGAGAAATTCCTGAGCGTGCACTGCCCGTCTGGGCTTCCACTGAACTTGAGTCAAGATGCCTAGAGCCCCTGAGGAGGAGAGGCTGACCACAGGCCCCTAACACATGGGAAAGTGTGTATGACTTAATGTTACATGAAGAAGGAATCGAGATTTGTGTGTAGGCTGTGATTTCAGCCACTCTGGCTAGATTTGCAACAGTCTGAGTAAGGATGTGAGCGGAGAACCTGGAAAGGTGAAAGCCAGCAGTTTGATGTTTCTTGTCTTTGGACACCGTTTCATATTGTTTGTAATAAAACCTGTGTTGGTGGGGAGATGCTGGGGCTTCAGGTCCGGCTACTAAGAAGGCAAACAGTGAACAGGTGGCTGCTGGCTTCCACCTCCGGAGGGAAACTGTACAGAACGTGAGCAGGGGCCGCCCTCAAGAGCTTAAAATAGCACCCTCAGCAGGCTGCTCACACCCCAGGAGGGGAAACATTCGGGCTCCATCAGGATACAGAGTGGGTGCCGGCGGTGGCTGCCAGGAATTCATTAGCGGCATCTCTGCCTCCTCCAGACAGATCCGATTGGAGAAGAGTGTGTCACAGATGCAGAGAAGGTGGCCATGGAGCTCAAGGACCCCAACCGCCCCCGGTTCACCCTTCAGGAGCTGCGAGATGTACTGCACGAGAGGAACGAGCTCAAGTCCAAGGTGTTCTTGTTGCAGGAAGAGCTGGCCTACTATAAGAGGTAAGTGTCCGTGGGATGTCCTAGGGGTTTATACAGTTAACTCCTAGAAAACAGGCATTTCATCTGTGTGCTTTTTGGGTCACCCTCTGTGGCCTAAAGCACTTAGCTCACAATCATTTTCTGAAAACTTTGGGCCAAGAAGCATTTTAGAAGTAGAAATTTCCAGCTGTTGGAAGGAATGTTACACATTCACACATACCATGTATTACCTTAGTTCACCAGTGAGGTCTGGGCAGCACCCTGAAATCAAGCAAATTAACATTTTTGCAGCAAAGATAGGAACATTCGTGCTAAGTGGGCTAAGTAAAGATCATAAACAGCCTCATGATAGCTCATTTCAGGTTTTGCCACCAGATGAATGATGGTTTTTAGAGTCTTTTCTGCTGCTCCTGACTCAGATCACCACATGGTACCATGCCCCTCATCCTAGTCACACACACACAAACACACACTGCCCTTCTGTTTCTTCCTCAGAACACATGACGTTCATTTCCACCTCAGGACTGTTACACTTGCTGCTTCTGCTGCTGTGAAGATATAACCTTGGCTTTTCCTGATCATTCAGGGATCAGGTCAAATGTCACCTCCTCAGAGAGGACTTCTCCATCACTATCTGTCCAGAGGAGGACCCTGGCCCAGTCACTGTCCTTTTACCCAGTTTTACTTTCCTGGCCCTTTCACCCTCCTACATTATCCTTTTAATTATTGTGCCTGTTTTATTATCTGTTTCCATGTCAGACTGTAGGCAACATGTGACCAGAACATGTTCACAACTAAGTTCCCAGCACTTGGAGTTTAGCACACAGTAGATGTACAACAAACATCTGTTGAGTGGAAGGCTGGGAAAAAGGACAGATATACCAGGTGTGGTCCCTACTCTAGTGGGGAAGCTAAGAGATACACAGAAAATACAATACCACACATTTTTACTGGAAACCCACTTGTGTATCTGGCACAATAGAAAGGCTTACGTGCTCACACCTGGAACCCCAGCACTTTAGGAGGCTGAGGTGGGAGGATCACTTGAGATCAGGAGTTTGAGACCAGCTTGGGCAACATAATAAGACCCCCTTCTCTACAAAAAAAATACAATAAAATAATTAGCTGGGCATAGTGTCATGCACCTGTAGTCCTAGCTGCTTGGGAGGCTGAGGTAGGAGGATTGCTCAAGCCCAGGAGTTTAAGGCTGCAGTTAGCTATAATCATACCTGGTGACAAAGCAAGGCCTTGTCTCTAAAAAAAAAAAAAAGAGAGAAAGAAAAATGAAAAAGAAAAGTTTACCAACTGTGTGCTAAAAGTTCAAAGATGGGAGAGATCACTTCTGGCTTGGAGATGGGTTGGAAATCAGGAAGGCTTCCTGGAGGAGGTGGCATTTGAACTGGGCCTTCTGGAAAGATAGGGTAGTATTTATTTTTAAAAATTTGTTTTATTAAATCACAACTGTGTACATTAGTGCATCTATGGTGTACAATGTGCTGATTTGATACACAATGTGGAAAGCTTACATCAAACTTGTTAACATAACTATCACCTCACCTATTTGTTGTGGGAAGACATTTATACTCTACTCTTAATAGTTTTAAAATGTACCATTGCATTATGTACATTAGATGAGGTCCCACCAAATACTGTCCCTCCTCCCGGCCTCTCCCTTCCCCTTCCCTGTCTCTCCTCTTTCCTCTTTCTTTCTGGACTATAGTTTTGTTTTATCATTCGTATGAATGTGTAAATGATTATTGGTTTCCTAATAGTCTTGAGTACAGGGATACTTTTTCTTCCATTCTTGAGAAACTTTACTAAGAAGAATATGTTCCAGCTTCACCCAGGTAAACATAAAAGATGTAAAATCTCCATCTTTTATGGCTGCATAGTATTCCATGGTATACATATACCACACTTTGCTAATCCATTCATGGGTCGATGGGCACTTGGGCTGCTTCCAAGACTTAGCAATTATGAATTGGGCTGCAATAAACATTCTGGTGCAAATGTCTTTGTTGTAAAATGATTTTTGATCATCTGGGTATATACCTAGTAGAGGAATTGCAGGATCGAATAGCAGGTCTACTTTTAGTTCCTTGAGTATTATCCAAACTTCTTTCCAAAAAGGTCGTATTAGCTTGCATTCCATCTACCAGTGTAAAAGTGTTCCCTTCTCTCCACATCCACACCAACATCTGAAGTTTTGGGATTTTGTGATGTGGGCTAATCTTACTGGAGTTATGTGATATCTCAAAGTAGTTTTGATTTGCATTTCTCTAATGATTAAAGTTGATGAGCATTATTTCATGCATTTGTAAGCCATGCACATATCTTCTTCAGAGAAACTTCTGTTCAAGTCTCTTGCCCACAAAGAAATGGGATTATTTGTTCTTTTCTTATTGATTAGTTGAGTTCTCTGTGGAGTCTAGTTATCAGACCTTTGATGGAAACATAACCTGCAAATATCTTCTCCCATTCTGAAAGCTGTCTGCTTGCTTTACTTATTGTGCTTTTGGCCATGAAGAAGCTTTTTTGATTAGATCCCAGTAATATGTTTTTGGTATTGCTTCACTTACCAGGGGGGTCCTCATAAAAAATTCTCCCAGATGTTTTCCCTGCACGCTGTTCTAGTATTTTTATAGTTTCATGTCTAAAGTTTAAATCTTTTATCCAGTGAGAATCAATTTTTGTTAATGGTAAAAGGTGAGGTCAGGTTCAGTCTTCTACAGGTTGCCAACCAGTTCACCCAGCACCATTTGTTAAATAAGGAATCTTTCCCCCAGTGAATGCTTTTGATAGGCTTATCAAAGATCAAATGATGATAAGTGGCTGGGTTCATCTCTTGGTTCTCTATTCTCCATATATCTACCTCTCTGTTTTTATGCCAGTACCCACATTGTTTTGATCACTAGAGATTTATAGTATATCCTGAAGTCTGGTAATATAATACCTCCTGATTTGCTTTTATTTCTGAGTAATGTATTGGCTATTCAAGGTTTTTTCTGATTCCATGTGAAATGAAGTACTATTTTTTCAAGCTCTTTAAAGTGTGACAGTGGTGCTTTAATAGGGATTGCATTGAATCTATAGATTGCTTTGGTAGTATGGATATTTAACAATGTTGATTCTTGGGCGGCACCTGTGGCTCAGTGGGTAGGGTGCTGACCCCATATACCGAGGGTGGCAGGTTCAAACCCGGCCCTGGCCAAACTGCAACAAAACAAAAATAGCCGGGTGTTGTGGCGGGCACCTGTAGTCCCAGCTACTTGGGAGGCTGAGGCAAGAGAATCGCCTACGCACAAGAGTTGGAGGTTGCTGTGAGCTCTTAAGAAAAAAAACAACAATGTTGATTCTTGCCAGCCACAAGCATGGTATATTTTTTCATTTGTTAACAATTTCTGCTATTTCTTTTCTCAGAGTTTCATAATTCTCTTTATAAAGATCTTTCGTGTCCTTTGTTAGGTAAATTCCCAGATATTTCCTTTTTTCTTTGGTTTTTTTTGTAGTTTTTTTTTTGGCTGGGGCTGGGTTTGAACCTGCCACCTCCAGCATATGGAGCTGGTGCCCTACTCCTTTGAGCCACAGCCACAATTCCCAGATATTTCATCTTCTTTGGCACTACTGTAAAAGGAATAAAGTCCCAGGGTAGTATTTAGGAATGAGAAGCATTGAGGAGTGGGCAGCATATTCTGGGAAGAAATAACCACAGAGGTTTAGATACAAGGAAGCATTTGGCTTTTTCTTTTTTTTTGAGACAGAGCCTCAAGCTGTCACCCTGGGTAGAGTGATATCACATCACAGCTCACAGCAACCTTCAACTCCTGGGCTCAAGCGGTTCTTCTGCCTTGGCCTCCCAAGTAGCTGGGACTACAGGCGCCCGCCACAGCGCCCGGCTATTTTTTGGTTGCAGCTGTCATTGTTGTTTGGCGGGCCTGGGCTGCATTTGAACCCACCAGCTCAGGTGTACGTGGCTGATGCCTTAGCTGCTTGAGCCACAGGCGCCGAGCCAGGAAGCATTTGGTTTTGGTGGGTTTTTTTTGAGAGAGAGTCTCTCACTTTGTCGTCCCTGGTAGAGTGCCATGGCATCGTAGCCCACAGCAACCTCAAACGCTTGGGCTTAATTAATTCTCTTGCCTCAGCCTCCCGCATAGGTGGGACTACAGGCACCCACCACAATGCCTATCTCTTTTTTAGAGGCAGGGTCTTGCTCTTGCTTAGGCTGGTCTTGAACCTGTAAGCTCAGGCAATCAACCTGCCTTGGCCTCCCAGAGTGCTAGGATTATAGGTGTAAGCCACCTAGCCTGGCTACAAGGAAGCATTTGTAAGGACAGGAAACAGAGTGGTCCCTCTTTTTGGCTGGACTCTTTAGTAAACTGAAAATAGGAGATATGGGTCCCCATATTCTCATTCCCCCAACAAAAGTATATACCCTCTCAGATCATACAGTTCTCATATATATGTATGTATACAGACATATATACACACACACACACACATATACACACATATATAGGTAATTTTTTTTTTTTTTTTTGAGACAGAGCCTCAAGCTGTCCTCCTGGGTAGAGAGCCATGACATCACAGCTCACAGCAACCTCCAATTCCTGGGCTCAAGCGAGTCTCTTGCCTCCGCCTCCCAAGTAGCTGGGACTACAGGAACCCGCCAAAACGCCCGGCTGTTTTTCCGGTTGCAGCCATCATTATTGTTTGGCGGGCCCGGGCTGGATTCGAACCCACCAGCTCAGGTGTACGTGGCTGGCGCCTTAGCCCGTTGAGCCACAGGCACTGAGCCAATTTTTTTTTTTTTTTTTTTCGAGACACAGTCTGTCGCTCTAGGTTGAGTGCAGTGGCATCATCATAACTCACAGCAACCTCAAACTCTTGGGCTCAAGAGATCTTCTTGCCTTGCCTTCCCAAGTAGCTGGGAATACAGGTGCCTGCCAGAAGGCCCAGCTAGTTTTTCTGTTTTTCATAGAGACAGGGTCTCACTCTTGCTCAGGCTGGTCTCAAACTCCTGAGCTCAAGGAATCTACTTGCCTCAGCTGGAGGCAAGGATTACAGGGCTAGGATTACAGGCTTGAGCCACCATGCCCAACCTAGTTCTCATATAATTCTTGACTTTTTTAATCTCATGCCGCTTATCTCCTTCCAGTGAAGAAATGGAAGAGGAAAATCGGATACCCCAGCCTCCACCCATTGCACACCCGAGAACAATCCCCCAGCCGGAGTCTGGCATCAAGCGACTGTGAGTGCTATGCTTCTGGCATGTTGGGCTGCTCTGCACGCAGCTGACCTGGTGGTTGGTGTGTCCTCTGACTTCTCCTAGGGACCTGCTCCCAGGGCCAGGCTTGTCACTAATCACGTCCTGCTGAGACGTGCTTATCCCTGGAGCACATTTGTCCTGGACCCAGACTTTGTTCGTTACCATTCCTGAATGCAATGCTTAGTTCCTTCCGGGGGGTCTCTGGGCAGATGGGTTCGGGTGGTTATGAGGGTTGGGGAGAGGTTGGGACCTATGGCTGGTGCTGAGGAGCTTGCTTGAGTGTGTGTCAGGTAGGGTGAGGTGTCTCTGGACTTTTAGGACAGCTCAGAAAGCTGGGCGGGTGGAGAGTCTATATCTCAAGGGCTTGAAACCCCAACTCCAGGATGCCTGGAATGGTCCTGGATGCATATCTCTGAGTGTCATCCATTTAATCCTCTGTCCATCCATTAAGTATTGACTGGTACATGATAAGTGTAGTCAGGCCCTGATTGCTACAGGAGACACAAAAAACAATGACCCAGTCCCTACTCTCGACTAGACTTGAGGCCAGGCATGGTGGCTCACACCTATAATCCTAGTACTCTAGGAAGCAGAGGCGGGTGGATAGCTTGAGCTCATGGGTTCAAGACTAGACCCCCATCTCTACTAAAATAGAAAAAAAAAAAAAAAAACTGAGGCAGGTGGATCACTTGAGCCCAAGAGTTGGAGGTTGCTGTGAGCTATGGCATTCTACCCAGGACGAAAGCTTGAGACTCTGCCTCAAAAAAAACCCCAAACAAACAAAAAACTAGACTTGAAGCCACTTCAATGGTTTTGGCCTCAACAGATGCCTTTGAGATTCTAATGGAGGTTCACAGATCTTTTCCCTGGGGAAAAAAATTTCTGCAAAATTTATGCACAATTTTAGGTTCATGGACCCCTGAAGTCCTTCAGATAAAGGGTTAAAAGCTCTGGTCTGTGTAGATAACCTGTGTCTACTAAGAACTTACTATGTACTGGGTCCTGTGCCTACAAGCTTCTCTCACTGAATTCTTACCATAGTGCAGTGATTTTCAACCAGTGTGCTGTGAAAATTTTTAAAGATCATTAATTAAATTATTTCTGGAAGAAGTTCAGAGCACAGTAAGTATATTCTTTTTTTTTTTTTTTAACTCTTTTTATCATTATAATTTAAGCATGCTGCAGAAGTTTAAGTGTAGGTTCAAGTGTGCCATGAAACAAAAAAGGTTGAAGAACACTGCCATAGGGTTTGGAGCTCAAGGTATGGTCATCCCATTTGATAGTCAAGAAAACTGAGACACCTGTCTAGGGTCATGGAGCTAGTAAGATGTGGGGCGAGGATTTGAACCCAGGCTGCCTGGACCCAGAGCCCACATTTTTTAAATTCTGTGCAGGGTGCCCTGGTACTTAACAGTGTTGCAGCCTTGTTATCTTCCCTGCAAGGGTCTTCCTGGCTCTGGGCTTTCCAGTTCTACCCAAGGCTTATTACAAAAGAGGCCTCCATTCTTTCCCTTGAAACCCAGAATCTTCATGAAAGCAGGGGGCATGGGCCAGAAAGCCAAGAATATTGTGTGGAGTGTCACCCACGTGCCCAACCTTTAAAATCCAATTGTGCTTGGAAATTCTTAGCTAGTTCTTGCCCTATGAGTTGACTCAATGCAGAATTTGTATAGATGTAACTGCTGGTCCCTCTCCTCTTAGAAAATGGTGCCCTGTTCAAATTGTGGGCCCTGGTGGCTGCAGGAATGGATGACAACTTCTTATAGTGTGTGGGTCGATGTGTGGCTCCCTTCCAGGCCTCTTTCCAACTTTATTCAAGTTGCTTATTAGTTTCTCCTGAGATCCCTGCTGGGTATGGCAGGAAGTATAGTCCCCAGGTCCCGTGAGAGATAAATATTTCCTAGGGATGAAGTTTGGAACTACAAAAGCTTTCTCTGAGTTCCAACATTATTATTATTATTTTTTTTTTTTTTTTTGAGACAGAGCCTCAAGCTGTCACCTTGGATAGAGTGCTGTGGCATCACAGCTCACAGCAACCTCCAATTCCTGGGCTCAAGCGAGTGTCTTGCCTTCGCCTCCCAAGTAGCTGGGACGACAGGCGCCCGCCACAATGCCTGGCCATTTTTTGGTTGCAGCCGTCATTGTTGTTTGGCAGGCCCGGGCTGGATTTGAACCCACCAAGTCAGGTGTACATGGCTGGTGCCTTAGCCCGTTGAGCCACAGGCGCCAAGCCGGTTCCAACATTATTTTGACCATGGACTGGTTAATAATCTTCCACTTGCTACTGAAACTCAACTCAAAGTAACAAGAAAAAGTTAAGTAACCAAAAATTCCAGGCAGAGCATGGTGGCTCATGCCTGTAATCCCAGCACTTTGAGAGGCAGGGGAGGGAGGATCACTTGAGGCCAGGAGTTTGAGACCAAAGATTCCCAGGTTGCTCCAGCATCAGGGCTTAGCTGGGCCAGGCCTTCTTTCCTCCACCCCTGACGTGCTTTTCCTCTCTGTGGGCTCTGTTCTCCAACACACTGCCCATGCTGAAGATGTTAGGGGGTAGCCCTTAGCTCAGCTTTCTGTTTTCTTCTGTCTGAATCTCAGTTCAGCTTCCCTAATCCCAAGAGTTCCACAAAAGTCTCAGAACTGAGAATCGTTGGCTTTTATGGGGTCACATGACTATCAGTAAACCAATCACAGGGCAGCACACTGATGTTCACATTTGGGTCTCCTCTTCACCCCTGAAACTTAGTTTCTACATCATCTAGTTCATGTGGACTGAAATTAAGGGAAGACAAATCCCCAAGCAAGATCAGAGTGCTAGACAGACAGAAATATGGCATATCCACTGTAGCTTCTCTCATCTTCGGGGTAAGGAAGCCCTTCAGTATTGATCCTGTGCAGAACTTAGTACCCAGGAAAACTCTCATCCTTGGTTAGGGTTTCTCATCCACTGCCTGGGAAGAAACAAGATTGGCTTTGCCTAAACTCTGACCCACCTGCCAGCCTCACTCCTGTGTGAGGATAAGCAGAATCCAATTTACATGCTTATGTAAGCTTATGCCCTGGGGAAGTTGCAAGAAGCTTCATGAGTCCAAATAGTCCCTGCCTGGGCTGAGGAAAGGGAGCAACCAAGAGATAAGTGTTCAGCAGCCTTCAGCATCCAGGTCTTTAAGGACCAGACTTTAGCATCTTCAGTTCAAGTGTATTGAATTTATAGAGCCTCCTGCACCCACAGTCATCTGTAATTCTAAAAATTCCTTCCAACACTACTTTTTTCTGACTATAATTTTCTTCTCCAGCCCCCTTTTTCTAAACAGATAATTAACAGTTAGCTTTTGCAAATCTCAGATTGTGTGAAATCCAGAGGAAAGTTCTCAGAAGTAGCCAACAATCTTTCCACTAATTCTTCTATCCACACCTGAATAAGCTGTGATGTCCACCCTTCTTTTCCAGTTGTTTCAGAAAAGACCCTGGGGCACCATTTTCAGAGCTTTTCCCGCCTTTACATTAGTTTAGTTTGCTCATCAAAACCTGAGGCTCTGAATCTGACAGAGAAAGCAGCTGGAATCAGGGAACCAGAGAGAGACAGAAGAGGGAGAAAGAAAGAGTAAGACCGGGACCTCCCATCCACGGGTGCCAGTGGCCAGTCCCATGGCAACCCAGCCTTCTAGGGGATGTAACTGGGAGTGGCACAAAAGGCTTTTGAGTAACATGGCAGGACACTGGTTGCCTTTGTCACTGCTGACCCAGAGCTACATCAGTGTGGCCTGTGAGCCCAGAGGCTGGGAGGAGCCTGGGCAGGCACAGCCCTTCCCTGAGCCAGGACAGGGTGACAATTCTTCAGATATTCTTAGCCTTTCTCCCTTCTTTCACTCCTCTTGCACTCGTATGAGTCTGGTCTTTTCTGTGCTGCAGTCTTTTAATGTAGCTCACGGTGACTTTCTAGCTCAGTGTCACACCCTTGACCAGGTTCTTCACCCCACCATGCTGCAGCAATAACCACCACCAAGGGGCCTCACTAGCTTAGAGCACTTGAACTAAGGTATCTGCCACCCTGTCAGAGACCTAGAGCTAGGACAATTATCCCCATTTCTTAGATGAGGAAACTGATTCCTGGAGAAGCTCACTGGCTTCTTCTTCTTCTTCTTCTTCTTCTTCTTTTAATTTTTTTGAGACAGGGTCTTGCTCTGTCACCCAGGTTGGAGTGCAGTGGCATCATTATAGCTCACTGCAACCTCACAACTCCTGGGCTCAAGTCATCTTCTTGCCTTAGCCTACTGGGTAGCTGGGGCTACAGGTGCACACCACAACACCTGGCTAATTTTTAAATATTTTGTAGAAAGAGAGTCTTGCTATGTTGTGCATGCTGGTCTCAAACTCTTGTGCTCAAGCATTCTCCTGTCTCAGCAAAGTGTTGAGATTACAGGCATGAGCCACTGCGCCAGGCCCTGTTAACTTCATTTAGAACATACTGTCAGAAAGGCTTAGACAGGATTTGAACCTGTGCCTTTTTTCTGTCTCCCCTGCACACACACCCTTTCCTCATTACACTCCCTGAGGTCCCAGCTGTGGGCTGACTGCCCAGGCCCCTTATCTCTCCACATACACCATGAGTCAGAGTCGTCAGACTCCACATTTCTGGGCTGAAATCAACAAGGGAACAAGAAACCCCTGCTGCCAGTGAAAACAGTGTACCCAGAAGATGTTCCAAGAATAGCTTGTGATTGAGCAGCTGCTGGCCTGGGAGGATGGGCTGGCACTGCCTGGGAAGGTCACGAGGGAGTGGAGTGAGCTCAGCCTTGTCCCCAGTGAATGCCATGCACCAGCGCCCCCCTCCGTGTGGTCCCTGTCACTCAGTCGTGGTTCCACAGACACACACAGCTGCTTCCTGCAGGCTGGGGTAAGGGGCTATTCAAAGACAGAAACACAACAGCAGGTGCAGAGGCAGAGCTGGGGAAGCAGTGGGTCAGAACTGGTCACACAGACTGGAAAGGTTGGCTTTAGAGTGGGCGTCCACCATACATTCTGTCCCTGTCCTCTTACCACCTGCCCCCTTGCTTCAGCCCAAGAGTAGCTTCTTCACAGCTGCCCACTACATTGCCTAGAAGGCCACTATTAGAACTTCATTTGGATCCCGTCTTCCAGGAATATTTGGCAGGGACAGGGGGATTAAAATCAGCTTCATTGTATCCAAGACATCACTTTTGGTCAAAACAAGCCAGTCTTTTTTATAAAAATGGCTCTCTCTCTGGGGAGGCAGCTTCTGCAGGGCAGTGCCTGGAACAGCAAAAGAGGAGGCTGCCCACTCAGTGAGCCCAGGGAGACACACAGAGGGCAACTGAGCTGAAACACTCCAGGTGTCCCTGGACCCTGCCTCTGTGTTACCCCTGCCTCGGCCCCAACTCAAGTCCAGCATTCCCAGGTGGGCAAACATCTTTCCAGGGAAAAGATCCACCCTGTGTCTAGGGCCACCTCCTGTGCAATGACTATCTTTATGGGTGTCCTGGAAAAGGTGTGTGTAAAATGGAGTGACTAGGAGCCTCTTGAAAGCAAACTGCACCCCATAACCTGGCTGCTGGGGATTGGGCCCGTTCACTAAGTGAAAGGTTACCCACCTTCTCTGTGTCATTATGAGAAACCATCCAGGGATTCTGCAAAGATGCTGCCTCTCAGCTTCTCTATGAAGTGCATCAAAGGGGATGCAGTACCAGGCACAGTGGGTCACACCCGTAATCCCACAGCTCTTTGGATGGCTGAGGCAGGAGGGTCTCATGAGGCCAAGAGTTTGAAAGACTAACCTGGGCAACATAGTGATACCCTATCTCTAAAAAAATAAAAACATTGGGCAGCGCCTGTGGCTCAGAGTAGAGTGCCGGCCCCATATGCCGGAGGTGGTGGGTTCAAACCCAGCCCCAGCCAAAAAAAAACTGAAAAAAATAAAATAAAATAAAAACATTAAGCTGGGCATTGTGGCAGGTGCCTGTAGTACCATCTACTCAGAAGGTTGAGGCAGGAGGATGACTTGAGCCCAGGGGTTTGAGGCTGCTATGAGCTATGACATCACAGCATTACAGCCTAAGCAATAGAACAATATCATGTCTAAAAAAAAAAAAAAAGACGCCAAGTACAGCGTCTCACACCTGTATTTCTAGCATTCTGGGAAGCTGAGGCAGGTGACTTGCTGGAGCTTAGGAGTTTGGAACCAGCCTGAAAAACAACAAGATCCTGTCTGTACTAAAAATAGAAAAACAGGGTGGTGCCTGCGGTTCAGTGAGTAGGGCACCGGCCCCATATAACGAGGGTGACAGGTTCAATCCTGGTCCCAGCCAAACTGCAACAGAAAAATAGCCAGGCGTTTTGGTGGGCGCCTGTGGTCCCAGCTACTCGGGAGGCTGAGGCAAGAGAATCGCCTAAGCCCAGGAGTTGGAGGTTGCTGTGAGCTGTGAGACACCACGACACTCTGCCGAGGGCAATAAAGTGAAACTCTATCTCTACAAAAAAAAATAGAAAAACTAGCCAGGCATTGTGGTGGGCCCTTGTAGTCCCAGCTACTTACTCAAGGGACTGAGGCAGGAAGATCACTTAAGCCCAAGAATTTGAGGTTGCTGTGAACTGTAACACCATGGCACTCTAGCCTGGGCAACAGCGTGAAACTCTATCTCAAAAATAAATAAAGTGATCCAGACACTCAGAGAATCCCCAAACCTCATTTGAGACAATTATATCTTTTCTCAGCCAAGCTTTTAGAAAAAAATCATAGCTTTTCAAAATAAGGTCTAGTGGCTTGGTTGGAAGTTCATCTTCACTTCTCCTGTTGACTTAGACCTGTCCAGAAGGCTGAGGACACATCTTAGAGGAGTATGCTGGCTCTCTGCTTGAGTTGTCTGCCTCACCTTCCTCATGTTCACTCCTGGGTCTCACCTGGCTGCCTGTGGGGTCTGGGGCCTGCAGCTCATGGCACTTGGGGATGACATGGAAAGTCTCCTAGCTTGGGTGTCATCACAAACTCCCAAACCATGTTTGGGTTCCTTCCTTTCCATATTCAGACCTATATTTTCAGCCCCTGAAGCCATTTTCTCATGCCCTGGTTGCCACCACTTACTGTATTATTTTCTAGGGCTGCTGTAACAAAGTAGCACAGAATGGGGTGCTTAGATGACAGAAATGCATTGTCTCACTGTTCTGGAGGCCAGAAGTCCCAGATTAAGGCATCAGCAGAGTCATCTGCTTCTGAGGCTGTGAGAGAGGGACCTGTCCCAGGCCCCCTTCCCTTCCAGTGGCGTTTTGGCAGTCTTTGGTATTCCTTGACCTGTAGAAGCATCACACCAGTATCTGCCTTCCTCTTCACGTGGCCTTCCCCACTTGCATGCCTCTGTCCAAATTTCCCCCTTTTGTAAGGACACCAGTCATGTTGGATTAGGACTCACCCCACTCCAGTATAACCTCATCTTAAAACAACTACATCCATCCCTACTTCTGACTTAAACCAGCTTCCAAGGCACTGGGGGTTCAACATTGGAGGCAAGGGACCCATTCACTCTATGGCATATACCACAGCGAGCCCCTTAGTTGGTCTGACTGTGGACGGTTTCTTTTTCATGCCTCCCCTGTTTTTCTTCTCTGTGTCTATCTGTACTTTCTGAACCAGGATCTTTACCGCCATAATGCCCATGGTAGCAGCTGGACTGATAATAGATGACCCCACCCTGCAGCCTGTCCGACGACTTGTTTCCCTTGTAGGCACTGTGTGTATGTGTGTGTGTTTGGGGTTTTGTTTCAGCTGTGCCTTTGGAATGTCTGCTACGGCTGCTGCTGGGCTGGCCTGTCTCCTCTGGCCACTTTAGCTGCATGCCCATCACCTGTGTGTCCCCGTGTGAAGTGAGTGTCAGGTGTGATTTCAAACATGCCATTCATTGCACTCAGAATGCACGAACCACACCTCAGAATTCTCAGCTCTGTCACCGATAATTCTTTTTGTCTCTTCTGTTTCTGTTCTAAAACCACCCTGCCCACGATCCAGTAATGAAGGTCCTTTAAATGACGGGTCAGTAATCAATGCCCACTGGGGTCCCCGAGTGACACTAACACTGTGTTTTCCATCTTCATGCCAGAGCTTTCTAAACTGCTTTGTTTTGCCAAGCCATTGGCCAGCTGAACTTGTTAAAAAAAAAAGTCACAGGAGGGGACTGGTGTTTTGACGCTGTGTGGGAAGTGCTAAGTGGCTTTCCTGCTTACCTGGTCAGACAGAGGTGAAGCATAAGGGTGATGTGTTGCTGCTGTATTTTTGGTCAGCTAATTGCCCCAGTTGCTCTATGGAAAGAGCTCACAAATAAACTGGTCTGAAAATCATGCCTCCATCCGCCAGCACACACACATGTCATACAGGGAGAATGTCAGCAGATAACTTGGCTTGCCTCTCCCTGGTGATGAAAGAACACTTTATTCCGAGTAGAAAGTGATTATAGGATCTAGTAACCTTGAAGAGTGAAACCTTTTTCACCCAGATGTGATTAAAACTAAATTCTATAAGCTACCGCACTAAAAGATGCTAACAGGGGAACAGACAGAGGGAACCAAAAATAGTTTATCTGAACCTTTGATTTCTCAGCTTCATTCCTACTTTTGCACCCCAGGACACATAACATAGCTATCATATCTCTTACCAAGTTCAGAGCCAAAATTCAAGAATAAGAAGAACCTAGTGACAATAGAAGGAATTTTATTAAAACCTGGTAGTATTAAAGGACAGATGGCAGCTCAGAAAGAAATTTTGGAAAATCCTCAGGTGGTCAACTTCAAGTTCACTGACCAGAGTCCTAGTCTCTGTTTACATGATCTCAAGGTCAATCTTGCTTTAAGTAGGCCACTTTGCAAGCTTTTTGCTTGTGACTTCTGCATTTATCTTTTAGATATGAAAGTGTTTTTTCATCAAGGTTTCCTCTGTTCAATATACAATAGTCACAGCTGTTTTAAAAAGACCACTTGGTCTACATGAGCTGTTGTTGCTCTGTAGCTAGTTACAGTGATAAATTCCAAAGGCTTTCACCATTAAATACATTTTTGAAAGTTCAAATTTGCCCAAATTTTGTTCACATGTGTAGTCCCAGTATTTATCTAATCAGACAACCTGTGATTAGATAGTCCCAGTGTGATTTACTTAATATATTTTTAAATTGTCTCATTTTACTTAAATACTTGCTTTAGCCTCCTCCTAAGAGCTGCAATGTCCATGAAATCTAGTCCATGCTTACCTGATTGACATTAAATAAATATATTTTTTTAAACTAGAAATACTCAACTGGTTACATCAGAATCATCTTACATTCCACATGGCTCTCAATATTCCTTTCTCTGCATTAGGGTAATAAAGAAACCTATTACCACTGGCAATGGGAAGGCCCCTCAGTAGCGTCTAAGGCAGAAGATACCTCCCACATCACATATGTGCATGCTTTGCCCATACTGTGTGACCTCCAACGTGCCCTGACCAAATGACATGCAGAAACCCCCCCCCCACTGCTTTCTTAGAATAACTGAAACTCAGTCCCAACTTTTTCTTTCACACCTTGATTTGCACCCTCCCAAATTTGTTGCTGTATGTCCCTGGCATTGCAAACAAATGTGACCTGCATGGCAACGGGTAGGCTCTCATTTCTGTCTCTGCTCTCCCTCCCAAAAGGTTTAGCTTCTTCTCCCGAGATAAGAAGCGTCTGGTCAGCACACAGAGAAACATGCACATCCAGGAATCCTTTGGACAGTGGGCCAACACCCACCGGGATGACGGCTACACAGAGCAAGGACAGGAAGCCCTGCAGCACCTGTGACTTTGGCCTCCAACCTCTACCCTGGACTGTCTACTGCCAGTACCTAGAACCGAACTTGCAGCCCAAGGGTCGCTGCCTCACACTTCTTGGTGCAAATGCACCCTCAAAACTGATCTCTCAGACTATTTTGAGGATGGATGTTGAAAAACTGATGCCAGACTCTAAAGAAATGTTTATTTATATGCAGGGTTATCACCGTTTATAACAGATGACTCTGATCCCTTAGGATATATATTTAATAATCCCATGAACTGAGGCCAGACTTTTGCATTAACTTCAGTAAAACAAGCTTCTTTAAGCCAAATATATCACTTGCCTCTGTAAATTGCTATTTGACTTGCTTTGTATAAAATTCTATGTGTAGAGATTTTATTACCACGTTTGACATACTTCAGTGGGAGACAGAGAAAGGGTAGCTTTTCATTAGTTACATTCATGAAATTGTGATGACATCAGACATTGCATAGATATATCGACTGGACAGGCAGGGCCTCTGAAGTCACAGGATAAGCTGGCCCAACTTAAACACAAAACAACGGAAAATGTGGGTGACAGCCTTCCCACCCAAAGACTGGAGACAGCTTTGCAAGAGCTCTTGGTTTGTTCCAGGTAATGCCTAGAGCATGTAGCAATGTTCAAGGTGGTGTGCCTTGGAATCTGCTGTGAGTTATGCAGTACTAACCAAAGTTGCTAAGGATGAGACACTGCAACAGTTTTTGTGTGCATTTTTTTTCTGGCATCTTTTTTTCCCTTTTATCATTTACTTTGTCAAACTCTTAGTTCCCTGCAAAGAAGACAAATATCTAAAAGCAGACGGGGATATGAGAACCTTAGGGAGACAGTGGGTAGTGGGTGGGGGAGATTTAGCACAGTGAAGGTGCTAAGTAGGAAGACGGCTTGGGAACCACACATCTGGCTGATTCACAGGGCTACAGCAGCAAACAGAGCCATATGCCCTGCCTGCAAATGTTGAGTTGGAGGCTTGCCCGTATAACACTGTCTTTCTCTTCACTTGAGTACCCAAGGCGCAGGGCTGGGTGCTCAAAGATTGAGCGAGGCAGCACCTCCTCATAGCGCTCAAGTATGTCTGACAGATGGGGCTGCATTCTGCACAGTCTACTAGAGTTTGCTGCAAAACCATCATGTGGATTTGCAGAATCTAGAACAGACTTTACAGATTGCTGAAAAACTTGATGAGACAGAATAATACTGTTGCTTTAGAGTAGCAGTTCTCAAACCTGACTGCCCATTAGAAGTAATAGAATTTATCCTCAAAGAATATAGAAGCATATATACTGAGGAATCCTTCCCCACTGCCAACTTTAGTTGCCCCTCCAAGAGGTAACCATTGTAGCCAGGTTCTTAGGTATCTTTCCTAAAAGTTTATGCATGACCTTTGTATTACACAGACATATACATGTATAACCCTTTTTTATATAAATGGCAGCATAACCCCTACTTGCAACAGTGGCTCTCAAACAGGAATGATTGTGCCCCAGGGGACATTGGGCAATGTCTGCATTTTCATTGACAAATAGAGGGGGGGTGGCTACTGTCATCTACTGGGTAAAGACCAACCATAGTACTAAACTCCTAAAATGCCCAACAGTCCCTACAACAAAGATTGACTTCCACACCAGCCCCAAATGTCAACAGTGTTCAGGCTAAGGTACCCCATATCTATGATATATTAATGTTTATCCAGGCCCCACCAGTGAACAGGTAGCTTCCTTCCACATCCTTTCCCCTCAAAAACTGTTGCATACTTTCACACACATACAGCCATCCTCAGAACAAAACAAAAGCAGAATTGCTAGGTCAAAGGGTATATGCCTTTGTCATGTTTATGGCTACTGCCAAAGTCCCTGCCATTGGTTTTTTTTTTCTTTTACAGTTACTAGAGTGAGGATGAGAGCATGCATTCGTGTAATCCATCCATATCCTGATGCTCACTATGTAACTACTGCAACTGGATTTGCTTTTTCCCCTGACAGTATCCTAACAATGCTTCCCTGATGCAGGGCAGTCTTATTTAGCTAAGAAACCTACTAACCCATGACACACTTCTGGTGCCACAATAGGGAACACTTGGTAAATGAAATGTGAGTAAAATCAGAAAGGTGCTATTCCTGTAAAGCTATTTTCTGAGACTTGGGAGAAAATAAAATTCTGTATTGGAAATGAACAAAGGAAAGGGCATATTTTTCTAGAACTATTCTAACAGCTGACAGCAATTATAAGATGCAGCTGGTTGGTTCAGTAATACCCTGAGAGATTCATCCTCAATGCCAAAACCTGGTCATCATTGGGTGAGTCTTGACTAGGTTTATGGCTTATTTATTTTGCATGAAACATAATGAATTATGTTTTTTTATTAAAAAAAAATTTTTTTTTGAGACAGGGTCTCACTTTGTCACCCTTAGTAGAGTGCTGTGGCATCATAGCTCACAGCAACCTCAAATACTTAGGCTCAAGTGATCGTCCTGCCTCAGCCTCCCAAGTAGCTGGGACTACAGGCACCTGCCACAACACCCAGCTCTAAAAATGAGACAGGGTCTCACACTTGCTCAGGCTGGTTTCAAACTCCTGAGGCGGAGGCCAGGCAATCCACCTGCCTTGGCCTCCCAAGAGTGCTGGGATTATAGGCATGAGCCACTGTACTTAGCCTAACATCATGAATTTTAAGGACATGAACTTTTAAGATACAGATTGATAAGAAAAGCTAAATGTCACTTTTTTTTTTGCAGTTTTTGGCCGGAGGTGGGTTTGAACCCACCACCTCCAGTATATGGGGCTGGGGCCCTACTCCTTTGAGCCACAGGCACTGCCCCTAAATGTCACTTTTTGACAATCATGTGAATAGTATGGAACGTATTTACTTATTCAAAGTCCTTAGAAGTTAAAATCCCTAGATCCACCTCTTGAGCAAACTAGAGGCCTGATAAACAACAGAGAAAAGCAAAATTAACCCACGAGAACTAACCACAGTTTTCTCATCCATTCTGACAACTCCTTTATTCCTCATTTTTATTTCACTAACACTTCTGTGGAGCTGTCTGTTCAAAGGGCTGAAGACTGCCACAGATCACAGCCTTGCAACTTTGGTTTTTAATTTTAAATGCCAACCAGAAAAAAAAAAAGAATCAGCATTTTGAGCAAGTGTGGAGTTACATTTGTTCAAGAGTAGCTGTTGGCTCGGCGCCTATGGCTCAACGGGCTAAGGCGCCAGCCACGTACACCTGAGCTGGCGGGTTCGAATCCAGCCCAGGCCCGCCAAACAACAATGGTGGCTGCAACCAAAAAATGGCCTGGCGTTGTGGCGGACGCCTGTAGTCCCAGCTACTTGGGAGGCGGAGACAAGAGACTCGCTTGAGCCCAGGAATTGGAGGTTGCTGTGAGCTGTGATGCCACAGCACTCTATCCAGGGTGACAGCTTGAGGCTCTGTCTCAAAAAAAAAAAAAGAGTAGCTGGCTGCTGCCTCAGATATGCACTCTATCCAGGGTGACAGCTTGAGGCTCTGTCTCAAAACAAAAAAAAGAGTAGCTGGCTGCTGCCTCAGATATGCAGACTGGCTTCTGAAATTAAGTCTTTGCACATTCTCCTTGGATTCACACTTCTATCTCATTTT
>CAUYRH010112379.1:0-23792 GCA_963574655.1 Perodicticus potto | reverse complement strand
TTCATAACAAAGTGTGAGTAAATATAAGTAGGTTTCATAGAAATACTGAGTACACTGGACACTTTTTCCTCCATTCTTGAGATACTTTACTCAGGAGAATATGTTCCAGGTCCCTCCATGTAAACATAAAAGAGGTAAAGGCTCCATCTTTTTTTAAGGCTGTATAGTATTCCATGGTATACATATACCACAATTTATTAATCCATTCATGGGTTGATGGGCACTTAGGCTTCTTCCATGACTTGGATATTATGAATTGAGCTGCAAAGAATAATCTGGTGCAAATATTTTTTTTGCAAAGTGATTTTTGGTCTTTTGGATATACTCTTAGTAGAGGATTGCAGGATCCAATGGTAGGTCAATTTTTAGATCCCTGAGTGTTGTCCAAACTTCTTTCCAAAAGGAATGTATTAGTTTGCATTCCCACCAGTAGGGAAGAAGTGTTCCCTTTTCTCCACATCCATGCCAATATCTTTGGTTTTGGGGTTTTGTTATGTGGGCTACTCTTACTGAAGTTAGATGTTATCTCAAAGTGGTTTTGATTTGCATTTCTCTGATGATTAAAGATGATGAGCATTTTTTCATGTGTCTATATACCATGCACCTGTCTTCTTTGGAGAAGCTTCTGTTCAGTTCTCTTGCCCATAGTGAAATGGGATCACTTATTCTTTTCTTATTAAATAAGTTTGAGTTCACTGTGGATTCTGGTTATCAAACCTTTGTCGGAAACGTAACCTGCAAATATCCTCTCCCATTCTGAGGGCCATCTACTTGCTTTACTTACTGTGTTCTTGGCAGTGCAGAAGCTTTTTAGTTTGATCAGATTCCAGTAATGTATTTTTGGTTTCATGTCTTAGGTTTAAGTCTTTTATCCAGTGAGAGTCAATTCTTGTTAGAGGTGAAAGGTGTGGGTCCAATTTTAGTTTTCTACAAGTCACCAGCCAATTCACTAAGCACCAGTTGTTAAATAGGGAGTCTTTCCCCCAATTTAAGTTTTTGATATGCTTATCCAAGATCAAATGATGATAAGTGTCTGGATTCATCTCTTGGTTCTCAATTCTGTTCCATACATCTACCTCTCCATTTTTGTGCCAATATCATGTTGTTTTGATCACTATAGATTTATAAATATAGTCTGAAATCTGGTAGTGTGATTCTGCCTGATTTATTTTTATTTCTGAGTAACATCTTGGCTATTTGAGGTTTTTTCTGTTTCCATATAAAATGAAGTACTAGTTTTTCCAGATCTTTAAAGTATGACAGAGGTGCTTTAATGGGGGTTGCATTAAATCTGGAGATTGGGTTAGGTAATATGGACATTTTAACAATGTTGGTTCTTCCCAGCCATGAGCATGGTATGTTTTTCCATTTGTTGACATCTTCGGCTATTTCTTTTCTCGAAGTTTCATAGTTCTATTTGTAGAGAACTTTTATGTCCTTTGTTAGGTACACTCCCAGATATTTCATTTTCTTTGGTGCTACTATAAAGGGAATAGAGTCCATGACTGTTTTTTCAGCTTGACTATTATTGGTATTATGAATGCTACTGATTTGTGAGTATTGATTTTGTAGCCTGAGATGCTGCTGTATTCCTTGGTCACTTCTAAGAGTTTTGTGGTTGAGTCCCTGGGGTTTTCCAGGTATATGATGATATCATTTGCTAAAAGTGAAAGTTTGATCTCCTCTGACCCTTTATGGATACCTTTGATTGCCTTCTCTTGCCTAATTGCAATGGCTAAGACTTCCATTACAATGTTAAATACCAGTGGAGATAGTGGGCAACCTTGCCTGGTTCCTGACCTGAGTGGAAATGTTTTCAATTTTAGTCCATTCAATATAATATTGGCTGTAGATTTGCTGTAGATGGCCTCTATCAGTTTAAGAAATGTCCCTTCTATACTTATTTTCTTAAGTGTTTTGATCATTAAAGGATGCTGGATATTATCAAAAGCTTTTTCTGCATCAATTGAGAGGATCATATGGTCTTTGTTTTTTAATTTGTTTATGTGATGTATTATATTTATAGATTTATGTAATGTTGGCATTTTTCAAATAATAATTCCTGTATATTCACTAGCCTTGCAACTTTATTCTTATGATCTTTACAGAAAGTGAACATCTTATGCTGGTAAGCTTTGGTCTGCACTTTTTATGCCAGGCTCTATCTGCACTTCACCATTCAAGTACTTTGGATTTTTAATCATTTGGGAATTTTCAATTTAGAAGTGGGCCTGGGGCTTCAAATGATTTGTACAGGGAGAATGGGTGATAATTTCCTATTCAACCTTCTCTCTTTCATTCACCCTCAATCTCATCCTCTCCCGTCACTACCTTGCTGATAGCTGTATCCGCATGAGCCATCACCTCAAATTAAAATATCTAGCCAGGAATTCTCAGCCCTCTGTTGAGGGTCAAGCCACTAAATAGTAAAATTGATAATGGTCCTTGCTGGTCTCGCCCAAATCACTGCTCCCACTGATAAGCGTTGGTCTGGCACATTTGCACATGACCTCCCGGGACACCCCTAGGGTGCTTTAGCCTGGAGGTGCAGAGCTGACACATTAACAAGAGTGACTTTCACATTCCAGCTGTCAGAGCCTCCCTCCAACCATGACTTTAATTGCCCATTACAGATGGAAGCCAAGTCTGCGGGAAGCAGAACGTCCATGCAGAAGGGGGAATCAAAGTTCAATGCGTTTTCTATGAAAGGCACAGTATTACCTTTAAAGATCAAACTCTACTCAGATTTGTCATGGCATTTGGAACTTAAAGGGATCTAAGGGGCCTTCTTGTTGTAATTACCTTATTCTCCAGGTTAAAAAAAATTATCGGGCTCAGAGAGGTTAATGAATTGCACAAGATCACACATAGCCGTGCTTCTCAAACTTTGATGAAAATAAAAATCACCTGAGGGGACCTTGGAGCAATGCAGATTTTGACTCAGCAGGTCTGGGCTGGGTCCTGAAGTCCTGTGTTTCTGCAAGCTTGAAGGGACTTAGTCCCTGCTGCTCCCTGTGTCACTCTGAGCAGCCAGGATGCAGGAAGAATCTTCTGTGATGGAGGAATAAGAACCCAGAAGGTTTTGATAATCAATTTCTTGTTTTATTTTACCTGCCTAATTACTCTTCTTGCTGGAAAGGGGACCTCTAAAACTGCACAGGCTTAGAGAGTTGGCTACAATCAACCCCGGGGGAGAGTGGAACGTTTACTCTTCTTAAATAATCAGAGTCAAGTTTATAAGATGTTTGAGTGAGTTGTCAACCAATCCCTCGAAGAATCAATCTGAATCCCAGCCAGGCACGTACTGTGAGGTGGATGCTGTGATGTCCCCATGGGAGAGATGTTTTCCCGAGGAAGGATAGGGAGGGTTGCTCATGAATAGCCCTTGGGCTCCAGGCTCTGGCCAGAATGTCTCAGCGCCAAGGAGCTCTATTCTTCAATCCATCCTCCACTTCCCTAGGATGCTCTGATCCGATGATTGTTCCACTGACCTGCCACATAGTCATTCTTCCTAGTCTCCAACTGTCATTTGAATAGACATTTATCACACACTGGATTGTGTCCCCTCAGATTTACATGCCGAAGTCCTAACGGCACAGCGCCTCAGAATGTGGAGATAGGCGTGTTAAGAGGGGAATTAAGGGCAAGCGAGGTCATGGGGATGGCCCTGAGCCAGTCTGACTGGGACCCTTCTAGAGAGAGGGGCCCAGGACACAGACCACCTGGAGGAGACCACACGGAGCTCCACCGAGAAGGCGGCACCACCAGCAGGGAGAGGGCAGCCGACCTCGCCAGCACCCGGGTTTGGGACTGGGGCCTCTAGCATTGTGAGGAGACAAACTTCTGTCACCAAAGCCGCCCACTCTGTGGTACTTCGTTAGGGAGCCCTGGAGAGTGCTGCCTCCTTAGTACTGCCACAGTCGTCACAGTGGGTCCTTGGCTTGCAGGGTCAGAGTTCTTGTGACAGGGATGGCCAAGTGGGATTGTCTAAAACCAGATGCCTCTGGGCCAACACAGTCACCTAAGCAGAAATTAGTACCCCACCCACCCCAAAGACTGAAGGGCCATTGTCATGTGGTCTGACAGCAGAGATGAGTTCCAGTAGAACCAACGCACATTCTGCTGGGTGATGCCCGGGGACTGCTGACTCATACAAGTAGCAGCCCAGTTACAGCTGCTGGGCCACGTGCAGGCTGTTACTAGAGCAGGTTAGCAATTGCTACGTACGTGACACAGGGCCATCAATTCAGCAGACTCACTCTTTGCCATCCCTGTCCGATGAGTAGCTCTCCCACCCTCTGTCTCAAAGCGTAGTTGCTGACCTGAAGAGCCCCAGACCAGCTGGTTATTTTGCGGAACATGGTACTGGTCCACATGCTGATGACATGGTCCTCACCAGAGTGGACGAGATGTGGCCATTTTACTGGAACCTTCAGAAGGCAAACGGACACCAGAGCTGGAGAGCCAAGGCCACTGGTCCTCAGCTATTTCTATCTTGCTACAATGTGGGAAAAAGGGGATGGCATGTGCTTAATCTCTAACTAAATTTTCCCACTGTATGTGGACACATAATAATAAAAAGCAGCCGAGGGATTTGAATGAGTAGCGTTGTGTTTTATTGTCTGTCTTCCTATGGCCCTTATTCAACCTTATGAGAATCTGACCGGCCATGGCTAAGTTCAACCCTTGCCTTTTATCAGTGTTACTGGGAAATGTTTCATTTTGGTGAGAATGAGAGAGAAGTTGCAGCACCCGCTACATGGTGGTGCGTCCCTGTGATGTGGGCTCTCGGTGGCCAACAAACTGTCATTGGTGCCTGTTATGTCAAAGCTGGATAAAGAAAATCAGTTTATAATATCAGAACTTGATGAGCACCTGGGTTTATCCTCACAGAGGATAAACTGAGTTAGGATATGTTCAATACATGTTCCTGGTACCTATTTATTGCTCAAAAAAGTTAATTAATCTTTAGCATTAATCTTGCTTTTCTACGGGTAAACAAGATAAGCATTTATTTTTGGGCTTGATCATCCAGGGAATAGTCATTATGAGTTCTAGATCATCAGAGAATATTCTAGAAAAAGTAGCCTGGGAGAGACCAGGGGAAGGAGATTAGAGGAGAAAAAGACGAAGTGAGCCTCCCTGAACCTGTTACCGTGTAATAAGTACATCAAACCATAAAAGGTTCTGTTGGGGGCTGCCGTCTTCACTGTGGGGTGTGTGGCTCTCCACTCCATGGCGGGGGCTATGACATCCACACTGTCTCCAGACATTGACACACACGTGTGGGGTGGGGGTGGAGGGCGAAAGTAACTAAGGCCAAGACCCCCTGGACTGGACAGAAGGAGGGACACAGCGACTCATGTTGGGAGTTATTACAGGGTAGCCTGGGGAAATTGACGATGGGTTAATTGGCCTAAGGGGTCAAGGGAAAGATGGGATTGGAAGTTCTGTGTTTGTTTCCTGAATACTTGGGGCAACAATGACAAATTACTCAGAAAAGGGGAGTTTGGTTTTCGTAGAAGTAGGTGAACTCTGGTGTTTGATTTTCTACTGGGAACCCACGGGCTCTAACAGCGGCCATTCATTTCTGTGGCAGGCGAGTCTGCATTTGTGACTGCACTTCCTCTCTGCACTGCCCAAAGGGAAGCCATCCCTTTCCTTTCTGTCCACAAGGTGAGAGTCTCAGACTAAGCGACCTTGTTAAGGTCACCAGGCTTTTAAGTGATACAGAGTGATTTGAACCTACATCTCTTGTCTACCTCCCTCCACAGTTTTGTGGGGCACCACAGGGAGTTTGGGGAGGAGATTTAGCAGGTGTGAGCATAAAGGGAGAGAGAGGCTCCCTTCTCCCAGGTAATGGGGACTGTAGAATTACATCACCTCTGATTTTCTACAATGGGCTGAAGCTGTGCTGTGGCATTTGCACAACTGCAAAAGGCCCTCACTCGCGTCTGGCCTTCTCTAGCAGGTAGACAGCTCCACAGTGCCGTTGGAATCCCAATCTCAGCGCACACACTTACACCACCAGCGAATCACACTCCTGTGTCTTCTGAGCTATAAACAGAAGGCGGATTTCAGCAGCTGGGCGCCAGCTGCCCCTCCAAGGAGCTGCTACTCATATGCTCTCTTTGGGAGCGGCTTTCTTTTCAGCCATGGTAAAATCCCTTTTCTTTTATCTGAGAGCGTGTGAATCAGAT
This sequence comes from Perodicticus potto, assembly GCA_963574655.1. NCBI lineage: Eukaryota > Metazoa > Chordata > Mammalia > Primates > Lorisidae > Perodicticus > Perodicticus potto. The sequence continues at coordinate 17,592 of CAUYRH010112379.1, read as the reverse complement.
GGAGGGTGAGCAAGGGGCAGACCGAGATGAACACCAGGCAGTGCCACCCCGGCTAAGAGGCCAAGGTTGTCTTTCTTGAGAATTACACTGCGCTTGTTGGCTCCCAAAATGCTTAGCTTCAGCTTGGTAGCTCAGAGAAGAAATTACAGGTAACCATTAAACCCCCTAACAACCCTTCTGCAGAAAACGATTTAAAAGCCAGAAGGTATATGCTGGGACACTCAGAAGAGATCTCAGAAAGGGTTTACAGTGAGTCATTGACAACAGTTGCCTCTGGGGAGAATCATCGGTGATGAGGTCAGAGCAACTCACTTTTCACTACACATATTTTTGAACACTCAAGTTCTTCTTCAAGTGAATGCATTATTTGAAAAAGAAGCACATTGTGGTAGAAACTGCTAGTGTAGCAATATGGGCAGCTGGTAGATGGGGTTGGAGACAAGGCTTCTAGCGGCTCTGGTAATGTCCTGTTCTGAGTCGGGTGTTTGCTCTGTGAGAATTCGTGGATGACATGGACACTATTCTCAAAGCTTGTTACATTTTCATAAAATAGTCAAACAATATATGCATAAAAAGTTAAGCAAAAAAAGTCCATTTGAGTAAATTTGGTAGATCGAGTAATTCATTCCTTACTTATTTTTCATAAAAAGGTGGAAAGTTATCTTTTGTGTTTACTTCATGACAAACTGAGAATACCAAGGTGAACAAGGCCAGCTCCTCCTCTTTGAGAAAACCTAATCTTGTGATGGAAACAGAAGTTACGTTACGATAAGGCGAGGGGGTGCAGGACGTTTCCCATTGCTGTTGTAATGAATGACCACAAACTCGGAGGCTTAGGACATAATTCTGGAGCTCAGAAATGCATTTAGTATCCTCAGGCTAAAGTCAAATTGCTAGCAAGGCAGCCCTCCTCCCAGAGGCTCTTGGGAAGAGACTGTCCCCTCATTTATTCCAAACTCACGGTCCCTCTGTCCATCATCAAAGCACATCACTCTGACCTCTGCTTCTGCAATCTCATCACCTGTTCCTGAATGTGCCACTGGCTTCTTAGATTTTCTTTCTTTCCTTTTTTTTTTTTGAGGCAGAGTCTCTCTTTGTCGCCCCCGGTAGAGTGCTGAGGCATCACAGCTCACAGCAACCTCAGACTCCTGGGCTTAAGCAATTCTCTTGCCTCAGCCTCCTGAGGAGCTGGGACTACAAGTGCCACCATAATGCCTGGGTATTTTTAGAGGCAGGGTCTCGCTGTAGCTCAGGCTAGTCTCAAACTCATGAGCTCAGGAGATCTGCTCACCTCGGCTTCCCAGAGTGCTGAGATTGCAGGTGTGAGCCACCGCGTTCCACCGATTTCCTTTTTTCAACATAGGGGGTGTTGACTTTGAACTTGCCAAGATAATCCAGGATCATCTCTCTCAAGGTCTTTTACTCAAACATATCTGCAAAAAGGCCTTTTTGCCATCTAAGGCACCAGATTCCAGGGTTTGGGGGACTGGGGTGAGGGCATTTTTGGGGTGTCATTATTCCGCCCACTGCAGTGTAGGCTATGAGTGATTCAAAGCAAAGGAAGCAACAAGAGTCATTAGGGTGGGGTTCAGGTGGAGGTGGGAGGCAGCAGGTGACAGGTGACACTGCAGGTGACCTGAGGCAAAGGGAAGGAGGCAGGTTAGGGTCCTGGATGCCAGAGATGGGAAACTATACATACTAGCTGCCCCGAGAGTGCTGTCCATTGGGACTGCCCAGGTCCAGCTTCCATGAGGTTTTCCTGGGGAAGTGACCTTCTGAGTTAGCCTGGATGCTGAGTGGGAATGCAGAGGAAGAGAGCCGGGGCGAGCCTCTCAGGTAGGGGAGCAGCTCTGCAATGTTCAGGAAGAGGGAGGAAGGACTGGAGAGCACTGTGTGAGCAGCTCTGGGAGGAGGACCCCAGCAGCAAGGCCCTGCTCAGGGACAGCTCGAAGGGGTGTGTCAGGACGGAAAGCGGCACATTGAGGAAGGACACGCGTCCTCAGGAGGGAGCGACAGGCCCTCCAAGCCCAGCAAGGTCTCCTCTGTTCTGGGCAGTTCCCCATCAGAGTGTCTTTTGCATGACACGGGACAGTAGCACATCTGTGCTGAAGTTTTTAGAAACATAACAGAAAAATTTAACTCAGCCACGTGCCTTTCACATTCCAAAAATGACCTTCAGATGGATGTGCTTTGCAGGGTACTTCGTCCACGAGAGGGGCTGCAGATTATGCGTTATGTCTTTGTCATCATCTTGATTCCCGCGTGGTTAAGGCTCTTCAGTTCATTTCTTCCGGGGTGGGCTCCAAGTGAGGGGCCTGTGAGGCTGGACTTAAAGGCAATGGCCGTTGTTTTCACCGTGGTCTCGTCCTGGTGTCTGAGCCCGCCCAGGGCAGTCAGTCCTCCTGGGCCCATCCCAGCCTTGCAGCCTACTCCAATTGAGTAAATGGCATGTTCTAGCCATTATTTATTATTCTTTACTTTCCATTTCTGCAAATAAATCATCTATTTCCTCCACCTCCTGCCACAATCCCACCCACCATGCCTGGAAGGGACAACCCATCGCTCAGGGGCCCTGTGTCAGCGCCTCCCAGGAAAACGTTCCCTGACCGAGCCGAGACACAGAATCGGCTTCCGTCTTCATTCCTTTGGCATTATTGGGACAGTGAGGCACGATGAACGGTCACGAACCCTGACGTCCGTGTGTTCAGGCTGTGTCCACATAATACCTAATGGAGAAATAATCCTCAGATTTTCATTTTCTTCGCTCTGTGAATGAGCAAACCAAAGCAAAACTAAAATCTATTCAGGAGGAAATCTCTTTAACAACCATCTGCCTATAGTTTGTTTTACGTTACTAAAAACTGAAAAAAATGTCTCTCGGGTTAGTTGTCTGTGTTTGCCAACACATTCATGGGAGACACAGCTGTATAAAAAAGATGGTAACAGTGCCAAAGAGCAGAGAAACATCACAGAGGTGCACTGGTCAAGGTTCTCCAAGGAAGCAGGAATCGTGGGTTACACACACTCATGTACACACACCTGCGTGCTTATACACAAGCACATGGAGAGATTTATTTTAAGGAGCTGGTTCACTCAATTGCTGGAGCCAGAAAGCCAGAAATCTTCAGGACTGCAGTCTGGACCTTCTAGCAAGAGCTGATGTTCAAGTCCTGAGTCCAAAGCCAGCCAGAGGTAGCCGCTTTCCTCCCCATCAGCAGCCTCAGTCTTCTCTTGAAAGGCCTCCCCTGCGTGTGGCTCTCCACACTGGGGACGCCCTCTGCTTCTCTCCCAGGCTACTGATCAGAATGTTAATCATGCCTAAAATATAGTTTTGCAATAACATTTAGACTTGTGTTTGACCAAAAATCTAGGAACCATGGTCTTGCCAAGTAGACACACCGAAATAATCACCACAAGAGGTGGTTCTAAGAGCTTAAAGGATCTGCAAATATTCTCCTCGATTTCTTAGTCCGTCCTTTCACTTTGTTGATTGATTTCTTTGCTTTGCAGAAACTTTACAATTTGATGTCATCCTATTTGTCTGTTATCGTTACTTTTGTTGTTTTGGGGTCACATCCAAAAAGTATCAGCCACACCAGTGTCGTGAAGCGTTTCTTCTGTGTGGTCCTCTAGTAGTTCCGCAGTTTTAGGTCTTACATTTAAATCTTTAATCCATTCACAGTTGATTTTTATATATGGTGTGAGAAAAGGGTCTGAGTGAGGTATCTGGAATCCCAACACCATCTGTTGAAGAGACTATACTTACCTTCTGGTGTGTTCTAGAAAACTTTGTCAAAAAATAGATTTATAGTGAAGGTGTGGACTAATTTCCAGGCCTTCTGTCCTGCCCATTGGCCTATATATCTATTTTTATGACAGTATATGTTGCTGTTTTGATTATTACAGCTTCACAGTATACTTTGAAGTCTGGTAGTGTGACGAGTCCAGCTATCTTTGAACTTTGATCAAGATTGCTCTGACTATCAAGGTATTTTGTGGTTTCATACACATTTTAAGATTTTTTCTTCTATTTCTGTGAGATCTGTCACTGGAATTTTGATAGGGATTGCATTGAACCTGTAGATGTTTTTGGGTAATACGAACATTCTAATAATATTAATTCTTTCAAAACTTGAACCTGCAGTAGAAGTTCTCTGGAGCACCTGGAGACACTGGAGGTATCAGTGCAAATGATACAGGAGAGATGGCAGAGATACCACCTCAAGATAACAGAGGTGGTCTTGAGAGAAGGGGCCCCTAGCAACTTTGTGGAAAGATAGTTGGAATGAGAAGAGGTAGCCACAGAGATTTCTCCAACATCATGCAAGGGAGAGGCTTTAAGAAAAGTATGTCTAAATATATGTTTTAGAAACCTCATTTTATGGTGTGTTTTGTGACATCCTTATTTGTGAATCCCAAATCTTTGGGAAACTCTGCTTTCACAGCTGTGTTGCAGAACCAAAGGCACAGGGCTGTCGTGATAGCTGAGTCATAAGAGAATAAACCAACTGTGGGAGATGAGCAAAGGGAGAGAGAAGGACCCAGAGTCCAGCAGAAGAAGGACGTGAGAGCAACACTTGAACAGAACATGGCGTCCCCACCATGGTCTGTGGAGCTTCTTTCCACGTGACTGAGGGTGAGTTCTCTTGAGTTAGGTAGCTACCTTCAGACTCAGTAGATGCCCAGCACAGAGCAGGGGTACATGGTCGGCAGAGTTACTATTGTTGCCCTCGCCATTCTTTTCAACACGGAATAGTTATTTGTGAACGAGTCTTATCTCTATTACCATTTTGTATGTTCCTTGAACACAGAGATGGTGTCTGACCAATCATTTCATCAAGACTTATAGATACTTTCTACTTAAAAGCACATCACAGAATACCCGGGAGAACCAAGATGAATCCACTGATCACATCTCCGATGAATTCATAATCTAACAGAGGAGATGAAATTCAAACAGATAATTTCAATGAGAGCCCCAAAGCCACATCTCCGATGGTGGCCCTTGATTTTTTTGTTTGACCCACACAAAGCTTTTGTCCATCCACCGCCAACATCAAAATCTGGAAGTTTTACATGAAAATCTGCATTTGTTTAAGGTTCTCTTCCCCAAATTGGGCAGGCTACCTACTACAGTCTCAGTCCTAATTGGTGATTGATAATTAACAAATAAATTAAGGAATGCACGAATGACTGCCGGGGTCACCATTGTGAGAGCAATGCTAGCCCTCAGAGGGCGGGGTTTCCTTCTGCTATGTCTGCCTCCATGCTCCCAGCATACTGAAATGTAACACTCACTCAACAAACCCTTGTTGAATTAATGATGGATTCTTCTTGAGGAACAGTAGCTAATCTGTGGAACTTACTGATTTCGGCTCTCCCCTGGGGGTTCAAGTGGGGAGTGTAAATGTCGTCCCCTGCCACCTTCACCACACATGACCAGAGATTGAGGGTCTACTTCCTGCCCTGGGCCAAGAGGAAGGAGGAGAACCAAGAAGATGGAAATCAGTTGAACTACGGGAGATGATCTAGAGCTACATCAGTGCCTGCAGAGATGTCACCTTTTATGGAGATTTCTGAGAATACCAACTGCTGAGTTAAATATCTTTGCAACCAACTGATGATTTTAAGTATCTCATTTACGACCTACGACCACCATCATGATGCAAAGCAAGCTATGAAATTCACGAGAAGAGTGAATTTTTGTTCACACATCCGGGGTCAGATACGGGGGAACCAGGCAGTGCTGGGCTGACTGGGCTTACTTGAGTCTGGGGGCCAATCCCAACAGCCTGTGGCTAGAGTGGGTCTGTTCCAGGGCCCATCATCCTCTGAGCCCCAGCATGTCCCCACGGTGATAGCAGAGGTGCCCAAGCACAGCAGATCAGTGGAAGTGCTTTCTCAAGCCTTCATCTGCATTATATTTTTTCATATTTTATTGGCCAAAACATAGCACTTGCCTGGTCTGGATGCCTGGGGGCGGGGGAATAGACTTTGCTTCTTTAGGGAGGGCGGTCAAAGTAGTGCGCAAAGGGCATGAAAGGAAAAATGTTGTGACCACGAGTGAAATGAACACATCATAAATGGATAAAGTTAATTCAGTTTTGGGGAGAAAACTGAGGCTTGAACATATAGTTTTCCCAAAGGTGGTTGATTTGAGTTTCAAACCCAGATAGATCTCTTTAGTTACACCCCACATTTATTTTATCATCATCCTCATTTGAAGGAACATTAGTATTCTATTCGAGGTCAGAAACAGAAGCACTACTGAAAATGCTAAGACAGATACATCATTTCTCCTCTGTGGCAAATGGAAGAAGAGGTGGGTCTCTGCCAAAGCAATTGGATACTATTGGGTGGTGCCTGTGGCTCAGTCAGTAGGGCGCCAGCCCCATATACCGAGGGTGGTGGGTTCAAACCCAGGACCGGCCATACTGCAACAACAACAAAAATAGCTGGGCATTGTGACAGGCGCCTGTAGTCCCAGCTACTTGGGAGGCTGAGGCAAGAGAATCGTCTAAGCCCAGGAGTTGGAGGTTGCTGTGAGCAGAGTGATGCCACGGCACTTTACTAAGGGTGACATAGGAAGACTCTGTCTACAAAAAAAAAAAAAAATTAAAAAACCAAACCAAAACAAAACAATTGGGTACTATTGAAGGTGGAGAGAAAGAGATGATGGCCCCCCAAAGAAATAAGAACTCACAGTAAGCACAAAAGGGAAGTGAATGGGAAGTCTCCCCCAAAGAGGCAAAGAGGAGGTGTGTAAGTGGACGTGAGGGAGGAGGGGAGTTGGTTGAGAAGAGGAGCTCAGTGGCCACCCTCTGGGGACAGGATTGTGGAGAGTCTCATGCAGCAGTCTGGAGTCCATTCCCCAAGCAGTGGCACCTCTGGTGCTGTTAAATCAGGAGGATGCCGGGACACACTGAGATGCCGGAAAGTCGATTCCCCACATTGCATTGTAGGTAAAACTGGGAGAAGTTCAAAGAAGTCATGTAGGAAGTGACTGTAATAGTCCAGGAGTGACATCAAGGAGATAGGAGTCTCTGACATAGCAAATAATTGGTTCTGAGTCATCGTTTTAAGTTGAATTTCCTCATATGATAAATGAAGGAATGAATGATAAAACAAATATAAAAAGTATTTATTTGTGTATTAGACTGTGTGTTTTATTTGAGTATTATTGTTCTAAAATGTGTGTTTGACATCAGAGAGGTGGGGACATTCAGAGCACACCAGCGCGTGTGAGCCGAAGTTGAACCTGGACTTGGTGGGCTCTGCCTTCTGTGAGGAACGTGGACGGTGCGTGTTCATTCAGAAAAGAACACTCTACCTGAGTTTAACCTTCTTTCATTCCAATCCCCCTGGAGGGAGCATAGCTCTCTTATTGAAGTATCGTTAAACATACACATCTCCTTCTAAGATTAATTAGGCAGTATCTCTGGGTCCATTCTATTAACCTGCAATTATGTGTACAGTGTAAAGATACTCACACTCCATGATACGTGCTTTAACTGCATCACACGGTGTGCTAATGTTACACACCCTGCCGGAAAGCAAGGCAGGGGAGAGACTGGTTGGAGAGAAGAGCAATTTTGGCTCCTGGCATCTGGCTGAATGCGTGGCGGCCCCAGATGGCCACGGGCTTTACCCAGTCCCCCCAAGTAGACGTCCCTGTGTGTAAAGTCCCAGGAAGGGGAATTCCATTGTCAAATGTCGTGCAGAACAGTTTGGCTCAGTCCATTAAACAGGAATGTTTGTGCCTTCCCTAAGTTCCTCTCCTTGCTCATAGCCTGGCTCCAGCAGGAATCAAAGGTTTGGAACGCACTTACCAGTAGTGAATGGACTAGGGGATGTTGGGACGCACTCCTCAGTAGTGATGAAGGACTAGGGGATGTTGGGACGCATTCCCCAGTGGTGATGACGGACTAGGGGATGTTGGGACACACTCCCCAGTGGTGATGATGGACTAGGGGATGTTGGGACGCACTCCTCAGTAGTAATGATGGATTAGGGGATGTTGGGGCGCACTCCCCAGTAGCGATGATGGACTAGGGGATGTTGGGACACACTCCCAGTAGTGATGACGGACTAGGGGATGTTGGGACATACTTTCCTGTAGTGATGATGGATTAGGGGATGTTGGGACGCACTCCCCAATAGTGATGACAGACTAGGGGATGTTGGGACACACTCCCCTGTAGTGATGATGGATTAGGGGATGTTGGGATGCACTCTACAGTAGTGATGATGGACTAGGGGATGTTGGGACGCACTCCCCAGTAGTGATGACGGACTAGGGGATGTTGGGATGCACTCCTCAGTAGTGATGATGGACAAGGGGATGTTGGAACGCTCTCCCCTGTAGTGATGATGGGTTAGGGGATGCCAGGACAGGGATTAGCTCCTCATTTCTCAGGTACAAAAACTAGGACTTGGGAACAGAATTTGAGTTCAGTTCTTCTGATTTCTAGTCCAGTTTTCATTCTGGGATGTTCTTGTCTGCTGGCCTCAGGCATGTGTGCATGGATCCAGATCCTGCCCTGAGAAGCTGTGTGACTGCGGCATGTCACTTCCCAATCTGCCTCCATCCACACATTTGAGGAGCACTTCCTGAGCACCGAAGAGCCATGGTCCTAGAGCACCAATGAGTCATGGTCCTAGAGCTGATGCTCAGAAGAGGCTGTAGTTCCTGTCCTCATTGAGCTCATAGTCTCAAAATTAACTAATTACGAGCTCAATGGGTGCTGTGGTGAGAAGTGAGAATCGGCAGGTTCCAGGAATGCCCTCGTTGGTCAGAATGTCAGCGTCATGGATCTGAACTGGGTTCTCTGTTTCTGCTTTTACCAAGCAGGGAAAAGGGAGATGTTTCCTTATTGGGAGAGCAAATAATCCAGAAAAGGAGATGAACAGGAGACTGGAGGGGAGAAGGGAACTGAGATGAGTTGAACTAACCCCTCTAAAAGGTATGGACATGTCCTCGTCCCCAGGACCTGAGAATGTGACCTCACTGGGGAAGAGAGTCTTCGCGGATGTAATTAAGCATCTCAGGGATTTCAGGATAAGATCCTCTGGGTTATTCGGGTGAGCTGTAAACCCAGTGGCAGCTGTTCTCACAAAGGTAGAAGAGGAGAAGGCAGCAGATACAGAGAAGGCCTGGGAAGGGGCGGAGGCTGGAGTGATGCAGCCACACCCACGGAGAAGCATCAGGAGAAGGACATGGAGTCCTCCCTGGAGCCGTGGGAGCGAGGTCCAGCGGCACCTTGATCTTGGACTTCCAGCCTCCAGCACTGTGGGGGAATAAAGTTCTGTCCTTGTAGCCACCTGTTTGTGCTAGTTGATTAGGGCAGCTCTAGGAAGCAGACAGAAGAGCCAAGAGGCAGTGCCAGGTGGGGCAGGAAGGCACTCAGGGCGGGACGTTGGGGGAGGTGTGACTTGTGGGTTCCTACAGCCACTGTCCACCCACCACATGTGCCCAGGATGCCGCCCCTCACTTGTGGTCCGGTTGTGGCTGGGAGAGCAGGTTTAGGACGAGAGAACTGAGGCCGGGGGACCAACAGGGAGAAGATATTTCAAGGAAGGAAAGGTTAGCAGGGTCAAAGATGGGAAAGGCCAACAGATCGTGACTGAAAATTGCACCAAAGAAATGGTAGAAATGTGTACCAAAGGGCCTGGACACAGTGGTGGTGATCACAGTTTAGTAGCCATCTCTTTCATGTTTATCTCTTTGTCCTTGACTTCCTTTGATGTTAATGTCTTGATGTCACCATCTGATTATCAGAGAGGAAGGAAGACTCTCAAGAAACAAACTACCGGCTCTTAACACACAGTATCTGATCTCCATTCTGAGAATACCTTCTGAGCTCAGAGATGCATATCTCATTTTGTAGGAGAAAAACTCAGGCTCAGAGATCTCCACTGACTTTTCCACGTCTTGAAATTAGGGATAGATCCCAGATTTCTGAAGCTCTGGCCCAGCCACACCACAGAGTTTGTTGGTCAGTTCTGGACTCCCACTGTCTTTGAATTCTTGCTTCCCCATCCCCTGTGAGTTCTCTATCTTGGGATCTGAGTAAGATATTTCCACTTTCAATTGTGTCTGGTACAGAGCGAAAGAGCTAGAAACTATTTAATATAAATCAAGGAAGATTAGATAGATAATCCATAGAGGGAGGAATGATAATGAGGGGACCTTAACACGCAGAACCCTGAGTCCTGGTAAACAAGAGTCCACAACACACAGTCCCAGGAGAGAGGCCCTCGCTTCCACGCAGTCACCCATTCTGTGGCTGCTCCTACCTCTGTTGGACCAGGAAGAGACTTACAGCTCTTTCTCTGTTGATCTCCAGTGTTTAAAATACCTCCAAAGCAAGCTGGGAAATAACTTCCCATTTTGCCAATGTTTGCTGTTCAGTGTTTTGAATGAGTCTTCTCTGCAAACTGTGAAGCTAATTGAACCAGCACCACCATTTCAGCTGAAAAAACATCCCATCTTGCCAAAGGACATTTAATGTGTACGCAGTCTCATCAACACAGGGGCCAGACCTGGGGGAAATAATAGCTTTAGGCTTAAATGCCAGGTGCAGAATGAAAAGTATTTTGTTGTGGGCTGTTTTGTTTGGGGGAGGATTGGTGCTGAACTTTGAAGGGCCCAACTCATGTTCTTTAGAGATATTAACTTTTCTTGGTTCAGAAATGCAAAGAATGAGTTGCTCAGAGAGGTCAATGAGTTTCCCTGAAGTTACAGATGGAGGGCTGCCTTCAGGGGCCCCCATGCCGTTGTCCTCCCCAAGAAATGCCACACTGAGTCAGGTCCTAGAGTAATCCTCTAGAAGCTGGAAGAATTTATTCTCCCTGATGGCTGCAATTTGATTCGTTTAAAGGACTAGGATGTCAACTGAGTTCTAAATTCCTCTCTTGCCCTTATTTGATTATGTCTTGTGTTTCAAATATGCCATTTAGTCTCCCATGAATGTGAGATACTTACAAAAAAGAGAAAGCTTTAAAAACACTCTCAAAAGGAACATCAAAACTTCCCATGAATTGGATTTATTTGAACAATGTATCACCTACTCTTAAAAAAATCTTAACTTATTCTCTCGACACAATTACAAAACCGGGTTATTTCATCATAAAACTAGATGCCTTATGTGTGATGCAGTTCAGGAAATGTGTCAGACTCTTCCCTCCAAGTTCAAAATATTACTTGGGGATGTAGAGGGAGATAATCCCCTGATGTCGTGACGTAACTGGAACGAAGCTGATGCATAAGTGACCTTGAGAGAGAAGGGTCAGGACACTGGGCGAAACTAATTAAGTCTCAAAAATGGAGTGGTGTGATGGTGAACTGGAGAACACTTTGAAAAAGTACTTTTTGTTTCCTCAATTAAAATTATGTTCCCCTTAAGCCTGAGCTTTTTAATGGTTGAGACTTACATAGGTTGGTGCAATATTTTGAGAGTAAGTGAATTGTCCCTGAGTGATTGGGTTTTCAGATATGAGTCCCCCGTGGAGTCACACAGCCAGGAGTTGTGTCCCCACACTCCTGCCCCAGCTTGGCACTTGCCCATGGAGAGTGTGTTTAATACAACTTACGGAACACAATTTAAGTCATGCCAATGACTAAACACTCGAATGCTTTACGAATTTTACCTTCATTTTCCAACATCAAGAAACAATCCTCTAAGGAAATAAAGGAGGACACTGCTATTCCTCCAAATCAGTGCGTAAGAAACACGACATCAGAGAAATAAAACTGCTGATATACTCAGCCAACTCATTTATAGACACAGACTCTGAAGACTGATCATACCCATCTCTGTAGAGACCCCTGGAGTCCAAAATGGATTAGGATTAAATCATACCGAACACTGGCTTTCAACCAGGGTGTCGCGGGAGGATCTTAGGTGTGCTGGGAAAATTTGTAAAGATCCCTAATTCAATTATTTTTGAGAGAAGATCAAAACACAATAAATGTATTTTACTCTTTTAAAAATCAACATAATTTAAGTGTGCCACGGAAGTTTAACCTTAGGTTCAAGAGTGCCATGAGATAAAAAAGTTGAAATATATAGTGGGTGATTAAAAAAAAAATAGCGAACATTCAGGCAATGGCTACTGTTCAGGCACTGTTCTCCATGCTAACATGTTGAACAAACACCTACATCACTACCCTATCCCTGTGCTCAAATGGAGAAACTGAGGCACAGGGGGGTTAGGCCACTTGCCCAACATCCACAGGAAACAGCAGGACTGGGGTGGGGACCCCGGGCATCTCGTCCGTGCCTGCTGATTCCTGTGTTCACACACTGGCATCCAGCCCCAGTACCCATCTGCCCAACTTCCTTTTTAATATTTTAAAGCAAAAATTATCTCTGAACAGTGAACTTTATTACTTTTATGTTGAGTTAAAACAATTTTTTTTACTCTTTAATAACTATGGGTAGGTAAGGGTCATGTATCTTTACAGGGTACACGTGACATTTGATGCGGGCTTACAACACGAGTTAATCTAATCAGGTAACTGGAGTCTCCATCCCCTCAGGCTCTTAGTTATTTTAAAGCACGCCCTAGCTTATTGTTTGAGATAGTCACTTCTGTGCTGCCAAATACAGTTCAGTCTATGAAATGGCATTGATTTTTATTATTGGTATGTTTGTTACTAAAGACTTATGCTCCAGGGACTTTGTCTAAAGCATCTCAGGCGATGGCCAAAGTGGTTTTGGGACACGGCTGTGCTGATTTTATTTTATACAGGAGAACGTGGAGGCCTCAAGTGACAGAGATGGGGTCCAAATTAAGGGTTTTTCTCCTGACTCCACGGTTGAGGCTCATGTATTTATTTATTTGTAAATGCAAAGCCTGCTGAAACTTCACTTGTGATTTCTTGCACGGTCATTGCCCAGCGAGGGGAGACGCGCAGGGAGGCTGCTCCACGGTGGGCCCTCTGCTTGTCATCTCTGCCAGTTTCCCCTTCAACCTTTCTCAAGGCAGCTTCTGTCTGCAGCCTCTTCTCGAGTGAAAGGCCTGTGAAGTCAGTTCCCTGCTGTCTCTTTTATTCTCCCCCACTCTTTGAGCGTGTTGGTGCGGGCTGGGCGGGGCCTCGATGCTGGGCGGGCCTCAGGGCTGAGTGGGGCCTTGGGGCTGGGCGGGGCCTCGATGTTGGGCGGGGCTGGGCGGGGCCTCGGGGCTGGGCGGGCCTCAGGGCTGGGCGGGGCCTCGATGCTGGGCGGGGCCTCTGGGCTGGGTGGAGCCTCGGGGCTGGGCTGCCCTACGTGCTGGGCACTTGGTGTTCCTGACTGTGGACTTGGAGAACCTCCATCACTACCGGGGCACTTCCTCCTGGGCTCTCTTCTTCCCACTGACAGGTCGCTTTTCACAACTGCAGTCTTTTGTCTGTGAGCCTGTGTTTGGAGCTCTGAGAAGCACCATGAGCTTGGCCTTGTCTGGAAGGCAGCCGTTCTCCTGACTGTGTACCAATCTTCTGCTGATACCGAGGGTTATCTGCGCATTCATTCCCAAGCTTTTTAAAATAGGGATATCGCCGCTTGTATATAATGCATATTTTTCATATTAACACACCTCTTTGTACCTTCCCAAAAGACAAATAACAAAATAAAAACATAGTCTAAACAGTAGTCTTCACTAAAGAGGAACATACTTTATATTCTATGCTTAGTAATGAGTTCAGGAGTTGTCAGAGATGCTTAATGAGATCTCGAGACTGTTCCGGGGACGGCATTCATTGAGATGCCTTCTAGAAAGGCAATCGTGAGACCAGAGGTTTGGAGTACATTACAATTTTAACCAAGAATTTCAAGTTGTATTTTATACTTTATCTGCTATAACTATTCCAGTTTATGATGCTGAATTATAATCTTAAACTATTCTATGATTTTGAAAAATGTTAATAATAATTTTACCAATTTTGCCAATAAAATGGCAATAATAATTTTAATTTCCAAGAGTTAATTTTCTTCTTTGATCCTTTTTTTTTGCAGTTTTTGGCCAGGGACAGTTTTGAACCCACTACTGGTATATAGGGCTTGCACTCCTTTGAGCAACAGGCACCGCCCTCTTTGATTCTTTATCTCTTTCTTTTTATTCTTGGGGGCAGCCAGTTCTTATTTAGGGGGTAAATGTTTCATAAATCTTTTGCTGATATTATTTGCAAAGAGAATAAGGGGAATAAAACCGAGCATTGCCCTGTTTTTTTTTTTTTTAATCCATCTCTCTTTCCTCGTATTATGCAGTCTGTCCCCAAATTAAGGGGGCTTCCCAATATCCTTTTAGGTATGTTATTTTCTTGTTTCATTACCTAAGTGTATACCCACCAATTTTCAAAACCATTTGTCTGTTAAAGCATCCAGAGTCATCTCTCCTTGCAATTGAGACCTCACTTGAGGAGCACAGTGTGTGAGTGAGTCAGGCGTTGTTCTGGCACAACTGAACAGCATCGGACCCTTCCCGCAGGAGCTTGATAGAGCCTTCTGGTCATCACTGCAGAGGCAAGGAAACTACGACAGTGGAAAAATACTGCCAGAGGCTCGGCATTGCACAGCTGGACAAAACCAGAGCACAAAGGCAAGTCCGCTTGGGTCTCCATCTGTGCCTTTTAAAATAAAAGAGTCCATAAAGCTTGTGTGCAATTTTAAATTGCATACTAATTTAAATTGCACAGGAAATTTATGGACACCCTGTATGGCACCCTGGCCAGTACGGTGACTCACACCTGTCTGTAATCCTAACACTCTGGAGGCTGAGGCGGGAGGATTGCTTGAGCTTAGGAGTTTGAGACCTGCCTGAGCAAGAGCAAGACCCTGTCTCTGTTAAAAACACAAACATTAGCTGAGTGTTGTGGCAGTCCCAGCTGCTTGGGAAGCTAAAGCAAGAGGATCGCTTGATCCTAAGAGTTTGAGGTTGCTGTGAGCTTTATGAGGGTGCCCTTGTGCTCTGCCTGGAGCAAGAGAGTGAGGCTCTGTCTCAAAAAAATAAAAAATCATCCTGGTTATGTGTTTTCCTCTTAAATTCAAGACTGGTTCTGGGTAAAACAACAAAAAGGCCCTTTGTGGGGCAAATGAAAATCCTAGCTCTGAGAGGGTGAAACAACAGAGAAAGTGTAAAGGACTTGGACTTGACCTCAGACAAGTGGGAGTTTACACCTGAGGACACCTGGGGCAGAGTAGCTTCCTCCAGACACGTAGGAGGGACCTGTCTATATTGTCCTCTTCCTTTGTCCCCAGAGGTTGTGCCATTTTCTTCACGTACGTGTTAACGTAAACTAACACATGAATGCCAGACTTCCTCTCATTAATTTTAATTTTATAACATTTTTCTCCATCCTGTGTAAAATTCCTCTGAGAATGTTATAATCTGTTCAGCTTGGGTAACATTCACACTGATTATTTAACCTTGGCTCATTTTTTTACTACTTGCCTCCAAAGCATCTGCACATTTTCCGCAATAACATGGCTTTTCACGTGGCGTCATTGAGATTTCTTGTGATACGACATCTCTTTTCCTTTGTTCCACATCTCTTCATTGTTTCATTCTCTTTTTCTTTTAGTAGGTGGGAGCAGAGGAGTCAAATTGAACGTGAGCAACAAAGAGAAGCTTAAACTCAGACAGGGAACAAACGCGCACTTGCCTGAGGTGTCACAATCCCGGGGGAACAACGGGAAATATCTTCAATTAAAAAAAATGTGTGAACTGTGACCAAGAGGGGAAAAACACGGGACCAACTCGAAAATCTCGTGCCATTTAATTGTGTTCCTTTTTAACCTGAAGAAAGTTATTCAGGGCTCTGAAACTGACTTTTCCTGTTTGTTCACAGAAATAATCTCTTGTGGTCTACAAAATCCATGTCCACTCTGAATGTCAGAATATGACTTTATTTGGAAATAGGGTCTCAACAGACAGAATTATGTTAAGATGAGGTCACATTCGATTAGGGTGGGCGCTAAATGTGATGACTGATATCCGTATAAGAACACAAAGGCCATGCTGATACCCAGAGAACATGGTCAGGGGACGTAGGCAGAGACTGGAGTGAGGTCTACAAGCCAGTGCTCCCCATGGATGGCCAGAGCCTCCAGAAAGACGTATCCTCCACAGAGCCCCTGGGGGGACCACAGCCCTGCCGTGTTGCAGTCCAGAACTGTGAGAGAATAAACTTCTGTTGTTTTAAGCCTTCGAGTTTGTGACACTTTGTCATGGCAATCCCGCCCTGCCACCTGCTAATCCCAGGTCTGTTTCCGCTCTAACAAGAACTCAAGTCCCGCAGACGGCAGGAGTCTGGATCTTATTTCTCTTTGGGGTTTGTTCCACAGAGCACTTTGACATAGAGACGTTTATTATACATTCGCTGCAACTAAAGCATTGATATATAGTTGATAATTAGCCTTAATTTGAAATCACTTCGCAACAGATTGGAAATTTATCATAAACACGGAAGTGTGAACGATGGAAGAAATGAATAATTACGTGCTATTTACCTCCTACATTGTTCCGGCCTCATAATAGATTCCCTCTCCCATTGACTTCAAGTTCTCACTCAATTATTTGGGTCAATTCACATTCTGAAGAAACAATTTGAGTCTTTATCCAACACATTTTAGCTTCATCTGAGAGACTGAATTGATTAAACAAGCAAGAAAAAAAAAGTGAAATAAAAACAGTTCTGAAGCTGCAAGTAAACAGGAAATTATTAAAAAATTACTGGGAAAATGAATTTAGGAGGATGTAATTTTATTTTAATTTACTGGCAGAGAGCTAATTGTTTAGTGATGGGAACTCACAAAAGGAACGGCGATGCAGATCTTTACTAACAATTGTTTTATATAGTAATTTCTGCAGATTTCTCAGAGCAGAGGTCTGTGATCAAGACCCCTATTTTACTGCATTTTTACCTTGACCTTGACGTGTTAAAATATCTCTGTTACTTAGGCTGAAGAAAGCTTTTACAGATCAACCACCACACAATAAAAAGAAAATTGTTCTATTACATGAAGTGCTATTAATTTAGATTGAGGAAAGAGGTATTAAATTACCAAAGCAACTGAAGGGTGGGAATGTGGAGTAGGGACTTAAACACGTCGGTTCTGCCCTCTGCTGTGAGGATTGTACACGGCTGCATGTAGGAACAGAGACCTGCGGGGAAACACACCTGACTGGATCAGAAACTTTACAGTCATTAAACGTTTGGCGTGGAACCTTCTCCTCAGCGTGCATTGCAATTGTCACTTCTTTTTTTTTTTAATACATGTATTTTATTATTCTTCATTACATTATTCCCCCCCCACCCCTCTGTGGTAAGACAGAATTGATTTACAGAAAAGAATACAGAAAACACCAAAGCTCCTGGTAGAGGGGGAGACTTCAGGTGGGGAGAGAGATGTTCTCTCCGTTCCTCTCCCGGTCTTTCCCCATCTCCTCCTCTGGGCCTCTAGCTTCAGGGTATATATAGGTGTATGGGTTCCTTGGCCAGGAAACAAATGAATACAGTCCCTTCCGCCGGGGGCAAGGTGAATGAGTGTATCAATGAATGGACACAGTCCATCCATGGAATTCAGGCCTAGGAAATTCACAAGAAACTGA